>JAADYC010000457.1:0-19884 GCA_023338135.1 Phytopythium kandeliae | reverse complement strand
GAAGTCGGCACCATCCGCTACTAAAATATGATACAGCACTAATTTCTACCTTACATTGAGTATGCGCGTTCTCATTTTTGGCATCACTTTTTCGTGACGATACATTCGGCCATGCACACTTGCTGACCACACAGTTCCCTCGCCGTGCCCAGGCGCGCTGCAGCTCTCGCGCGCTCGGTGCGGCCCGAATCGTCGCGGTCGCCGCGCACTCGATGCCGTCCGCGCGTGCCGACATTTTTTATGGAGACGGCTTTCGGTCACGGCGCGGAAGTGTCGCGGTCGAGATGCTTGCAGAACAGTCCCAGAGCGCTGGGCTGAACACACACATTCCATCGTCAAATCCAAGAGACCGCACGCACTCAATTGGACTCAAGAATTGCATGCTTGACCAAACCACCACCATTTCGCTGGCGAGCATACAAACCTTCAGTCCAATTTCGTGCGGTGGACCACACAGCCGTTGCAGACAACGCCGCCGCCAGCGCCTTGTCCACGTGGGGACGGACCGCCAACGCCAGCGCCAGCGCCAGCGCCACCGCGACCTCCGCGCGCTCTCGACGCTCCCGCTCTCCTTCCGTGCGCCGCCTGCCGCTGCCGCTGCCGCTGTCGCTGCCGCGCAGCGCACCTGTTCACTCGCCTGCCACTCTCCCGGGCCGTTCGGAAAGCGCGGGCTCGCCCCACGAGTCGCTCCCGCAATGCCGTGGCGGCTCGACATCGACCACGCGCGGCGCACGCCGTGGACCGTCGTGTACCTCGCAGCGGGCGTCGCGATGGTCGTGAACCTCGCGGGCGACGCGTACGCGCGCGCGACGAGTCTGTGCGAGCTGTACCCGCAGTTCGCGTTCGGCGAGACGCTCAAGGAGGAGGTGTTGCTGCACCACACGCGGCTGCCGATCGTGCGCGCGCCAGTGTCGACGGTGCTGCTGCTCGGCGCCTACGCCGCCGGCTTCGTGGCGTTGCGCTACCAGTGGCTCGACAAGGCCTGGCTGCTGCTACACATCGTGCTCTCGGGCCGCTGGCTCTCTGATCTGCTCTTCGTGCACCTGCCGCGCTAGTACGTTCGCTCGCCCGCCCGTTCATTCACCACTGCCTGCCTGGCTGTTTGTCCGACGCATTGGCTGACTGGCTAATGCTACCGGCTGGTGCGGCGCGCACTCACTGTTGACGACAGTGTGCCGTTCCTGCGCGCGGAGCCCGGCGTGCCCGAGCTGCTGTCGGACGGCGAGGAAAGTGACAGCGACTACGGCTTTGGCGACGCCGCGTTCGCGCCGCCGGCGCCGCCCGTGGACGCACAGCAGACGCAGCGCGCGCTCGACAAGCTCCGTCAGGTGAAACTGGCGCACGCTAACTGCACGATCGAGCGGCCGGACGACTGGCTCGTGTTCGATCCGGAGCAGGAGGCTCTCGTGCTTCAGAAGACCAAGCTCGCGCGCGTCTCCCCGAGTCATGGCGGTAGAGGCGAGAGCTGCGGGAGTGGTTGCGTCGCAAGTGCATCGGTGAGCGGCAAACACAGCGAGCTGAACACTCCTTCGATGCCGGAGAACGCCATCGAACATCCGGTGCCGCCGCCTGTGCGCTCACCAAGCCAGAAGCGGTCATCCGAGCAGGGGTTCCCTGCCGAGCTGGTGCCGAACGGCGCCGGCACTGCCAGCGTTAGAAGTCATCTTTCATCTCCCAGGTCGCGCCTGGCCACCCTTGCGCACTGAGTGGGCTTCGTCGCCGCCGCGGCGGAAGAGCGTCAGCCGAGGCAGCCGAGGCAGCCCGCTTGCCTTCCACCCCCTAATATATTCTCCTCCCACCGGCTCACACGGCGTCGTACACCGTCTGGGACTCCAACGGAGCGCCGACGCTGGCGATCTGCTTCCACAACCGCGCGGACCCGCCCAGCGCAAACCCAATGATCCGCTTGGCCACCTTGACGTCGCTGGAGAGCGTGGCGCTGCGAGCCTGGCCGGTGCCGAGGCGACAGCACAGTTGAACGGCGAGCAGCACGGCGTTCAGCGGCAGACGGCCGGCGCTCGCGACCGTCCAGGCGCGCAGAGTCGGCACGAGGCACTTGAGAGCGGCGAGTGAGAGCGGCAGGAGCTGATGCTTCCGCGTCCACGTGACTCGCCCGCGCGCCGACACGTGGATGAAGAACTCGCAGTCCCACACGGTCATGGGCGTGCACTGCGCGGCGCAGGCGAGCCGCAGGTGTTCGAGACAGCCATCGAAGCCCTGGTTCCCCGGCGCGGGGTACAGCTGACTGCACACCTTGGAGTTGAGCACCTCCTGTGGGAAGAATGGCCGCAAGGAATGCAGCACAATCTCGTTGTGCCCGCACGCCTTGCCGTACTCTCCCCCCCACTTGTCCACGTCGCTCGGCTGTTTGTTGGGCCGCCATTTGGCCAGCAAGTCGCCGGAAGCTTTCGCTTTGAGGCAAGAACAGTATTGCCGGCGGATCTCGAGCGACGCTGCGTCTCTCGACGCTCCGTGGCGCGTCGAGCCGACCCAAGAGCCACCAAAGCGCGCCGCCAGTGCGCCGTCCATCCACTGCGTCTGCGCGGATGTGCGCTCGTCCGTCATGGCAGAGCCAACCGAGGCGCTCACGGTTACGAGACCCAGTACTTGCAGCTTCTCCCTCCGGCTGTGCGCGTCCACAGCGCTGGCGCTTGCTGAGGCAGCAGTCGACTCAGCGTCAACGGAGGAGGCAAGTAGCACGTAGAGTTTCTCCGTCAGAGCCTGCAGCCGTTGCTCGTCCGGCGACGCCCCCTTCCTCTTCTTCTTCCTCTTCTGCTGCTTACTTCTGCTGTCATCTTCCTCGTCGCTGTCGATCATCAGATCAGCACCCTTGGCAATCTTGGACGCCCACTTGTCGTCGCTCTCGCCGGTCGCCTGACCGACTCGCTGCGCAATGTCGGCGACCTCCCGCGCCAGTCGGAGTCGAGTCTGCAGCTGCTGAACGATCTGCGCGGTTCCGAGCGCCGGAGTGTACGGCGCCACTACTCTCTGGCTGGCTGGAGCGGCGACAACTCGGAACACCCGCGCGAACTTCGCACTGAGATGCCGAGCGTGCGCGTCGTCTTCAAGTCCGACGAGAACGATATCGGCATCCTTTGTCGCAGCGCTCGAAGCCAAGTGCTCCGTCGTCACGAGCACAACCTGAATCGACGCGTCGACTGCGATGACGCCGCTGTTTCGCGCCGCTAGCCGCTCGATATTGGCCTTGCGTTGGCCGGCAGTCATCTTGCCATGCAGCGCCAGCGACTGGAAGCCCAGGTGCTTGAGCATGCCCGCGAGTTGCTGCACCGTCGCAGAGCTCCTGCTGCCAAGCTGGCCAGAAGGCACAGTCCAACTCTTTGGCAGCGCCACGACGCAGTTACGGCGCGGCGAGCGCGTTAGGAGCAGCCAGTAGACGCCGGCCAGCAGCTCGGCCGCGCTCTTGACGACAAGCGTCTCACCCGACCAGTCGAGCCCCTCCTTTCCGAGTTTATCGCTCCTATCCTTCGCGTCTTGGAGCTCTTTCCCGTGAACTCGACGCTTCTTCTTGCTACGCGCTGCCTTGTTGTCGTGAGTCTTGCCGCCGTTTTTCTCCCTGCAGTGCGCACATGGAGGCGTCAGGCGACCGGCGAATGGCGGAGGTTCTCGTTGCTTCCGCACCGAAGCCGCACCTTCGAGCCACCGACGCAGACACAGACGCAGACGCAGACACAGACGCAGACGCAGACGAACGCAGCAGCGCAGGGTTCACCACCACGAAGCCTGAGCCTCCCGGCGGTCCTGGAGGCGCGCGGCCGCCGCCATTCCTGCCCCGTTTGCCCATGATCCTGGCGTGACTGGTGGATTGGCGGATTGGTGATATGCGCTTCTGCAGGCTGAATGTCATGTTCGAAACACCAGCTATTGAGTTTCACAGAGTAAGGAGTGATGCTCAAGTTGAAGGCAACAGCAGCGAGTCTGGCGCGGCGTCCTTGTTGTTGGCTGGAAACCAAGGCGCGCGCGGTGCTACGCCGTCTGAGCGGCGACCCATTGCGCGAGCGCTTGGGCGAGAGCGTCCGCTTGCGTCTTCTGCACGTTGTGGCCGCCGCGGTCGAAGGCGAGTCGCGGACCGGCGGGGCTTGTAGCTGCCAGGTGCTCCGAGCAGCGCGTCGGGATGTGGCGGTCGTCGCGGGCCCACGCGACGAATGCGCTTGTGCCAGCAGCTCTCTCCACCGCAGAGGTCGCAGTCACACGTGTCAGTCCGCGCAGCTCGTCGAGGCATTTCCCTGCGAGCGCATAGTCGGCGGTGGCCTGTCGCGCGAGAGCAGCCACGTAGTGAGAGGTCGGATACCCCTTCGGGAACCCGACAAACCTCGTGAGGATAAACCGCACGAGCTCCTGCGTAGCGGTCTCGAGACCAGGAGCCCAGCGAGCGGTGAGGAGCCACCAGAGAAATCCCCCCGCGGTCGGCCAGTACGTGCACGGCGGCTCGTGGCCGACCGCAGCGACGAACGCGAGGCCGCGCACATCGACGGAGCGGCGACCAACTCTCTCTCCGTTGCGTGCTAGCACAGCCAGACGGAGCGCCGCGTGGCCCCCAAACGAATGCCCAACGAGGAAGAGCTGCTCGTCCGTGCCGCAGAGTTGCTCGAGTGCGCGAAGCACCACGCGGACGGCGGTGGGCGTGGCCAAACAGTCATAGTAGTCGCCGCTGACGACGTCAGAGCGACCTGCGCCAGGCAAGTTGAGCGCCAGCACGCGCGCGCCGTCCGTGCGGTCGGCCAGAGGTGGCAGCAGGTAGCGAAAGTCTGCGATCGACCCCGGTGCGCCGTGGAGCAGCGCCAGCGTCGCGCGAGAAGCCGCCGATGGAGCGCGTGGCAGCTCGAGATACTCGATGAAGCACACGCAGTCGCCATTGTCCCCACCAGTCTCGCTTGCCGGCAACTCGACTTTCACGCGCTTGGGCTCTGGGAGCGCCGCCGCCATCTCTGCTGCCCCGCCACCGAGGTGCTTCGATGACAAGCGAATTCGGACGAGAGAACTGGCCCAGAATCCGTTGTGGAGCGAAATGTGGGGCGCTCCAGATGCTGCCAACGGCAACTTTTTGAGGCACAAGCGGTTTGCTGCGGTTTGCACCATTTCCGTCACCAGCATGAAGCTCGACGCGCGCGGGCGACGCCGTGTGATCGTGCACCTGGACCTCGACTGCTTCTACGCTCAGGTGGAGCAGCGGCGGCTCGGCATCCCGGACGGCGAGCCGGTCGCGGTGCAGCAGTGGGGCAGTCTGCTGGCCGTGAACTACGTCGCACGCAAGTTCGGCGTGAAGCGGAGTGCGTCCGGCTTTGAGTTGGCTGCCGCCTCGCGCCGCAGCCAGACACGGATCGGCTGGGTGCTCCAGGCTTGACGCTGCCGTGCGATACCGTGTACAGGCGAGTATATCGGTGACGCCAAGAAAAAGTGTCCAGGCATCCACCTGGTACGTCCCATAGGCTCTTGCGCGATCGCCTCGGAGGCTAAACGGACGTGACCATCGGCTCCCGTGCTGCAGCCGCATGTGGACACTCTGGGCGAGAACCGACGACCGGGCGAGCCATTCGATCGCACACACCAGAAGGCGATCCTGCGCAGATACCGCGTGGCGAGTCGCGAGATCTTCGCCGTGATCAGTCGGTTCGCGTCGGTTATTGAAAAGGCGAGCATCGACGAGGCGTTCATCGACGTCACCGACTTGGCGCGCAAGCGGCTGGCCGACACGGTTCGACGATAGCGCAGTGGACACTGAGCAGTCGATTGACAGACCTCGACGTGCTAACACTAGTGCCGGCTATGGCAGGTGGGATTCTCGCCGGACTATTGCGCCGATCCGGCCAACGCAGACACCAAGGTGTTCGGCATCTCGTCCGTGGACGGTATCGGCAAGGACATCGAAGTGGACACGCTGGCAGGATTCCCGCTCACGGAAGACGAGCAGTTGTTGTGTATTGGCGCGTTGATCTCGCGAGAGATACGCGCGGCAGTGTTCAAGGAGCTCGGCTACACGTGCTCGACGGGCATCGCGGGCAACAAGCTGCTCGCCAAGTTGGCGTCGCCACTCAACAAGCCCGACGGCCAGATGGTAGCTATCGCCTTGAGGGAATCTTTAGATCTCTGACGAACGCACGGAGCAGCTAGCTCAGTGCTTCCCTTTGACTGTTGTGTTGTATGCTTGCAGGTGATCGCGCCGAGGTTCGTGGGTCTGTTGATGCAGAGCTACCCTCTACGCAAGGTCCGCGGTCTCGGCGGCAAGCTCGGTCACCAACTGCTCGAGATATACGAGAGCTTGGAGCCCGAGTTGCCTCCTTCGTTAGATTCCACACACGATGGTCAAGAGCACGCAGCATCTTCGACAGAGAAGGAGAAGCCGAGCCTCACAGCAAGCGCGTTCCTTCATCGATGCAGCATCGACGACCTCGCCAAGCATCTTGGCCGAGAGACAGCCGTCTTTGTGCACCGCGTATGCTCAGGAGATGACGGTGGCGAGCCAGTGAACGAAAAGAAGCTCGAAGTCAAGGCGTTCAGTTCGGTGAAACAGTTCGACAGTCGCTCGGGCTCCGCGCTCGTGCGCGTCGAGCAGCTCGAGTACTGGACGCGCATCATCGCGGAGGAGGTCATCCTGCGGTGCGAGGACGAGCGCATCGAGAATAAGCGGTTCCCGACGCAGCTCACCCTTCGCTACGGTCGCGAGAACGAAAAGCCTCGCACACGGACGCTACCGATCGCTCAAGACACCGGCGTTGATGACCTGCACGCTGCCACAATGAACGCAATGCGTCCACACCTGGACGTCATCTTCCCACTCGCATATCTCACGATGAGTACGAAGAACTTCATGGCGCTGAACTCGCGCGCCGTCTCCAGCATCTCGAGCTTCTTCGCCAAGGTGCAGACCGACAGCGAATCCAAAACCGAATCGATTGAGAACAAGCTCAAGCAGCTCGTCCCGCCCAGCAGCCGCAGCAGCAACAGCTCGTCCTCGCTCTCAACGGCGTCGACCAAACACAAGATCTCGGCTTTCTTCACCCCTGCAAATGGCGTGGGAGGGATCGATACCACTAACGACAGTACTGCTTGCGAGCTAAAGGATCGAGACCAACGCGGAGCTCAGAACGCCGGGACTCTCCCAGCAAGTCCAGCTTCAACGCCTGGAGTCGTAGACGCCTCGGCCGCTGCCTCCGCCTTGTTCCACTGCGAAAAGTGCGGCAAGAGCATCGACGAACCGCGCGGAGAGCACGAGGACTTCCACTTCGCGCTGGAGCTGAGTCGCGCCGACCGAGTGGCCGTCGGGAGCGCCGCCGTCAAGCGGAAGCGGCCGATCGCAGGTGGTCCGCTCGACGCTTTCGTGACCAAAGCCAGTCGCCGGCGCGACGAGCACCTGGATGCGTTCCATACCCTCACGTCCGACCGGCGACCGGACTCCGACCCGGCTCCGACCGTACCATGAGTTTAGTACGAGTCGGGATGTCACGCAGCGTTTTGATGGTGGGGTCGGGTGCGAAAAATAATAACGAAGTATCGACCTGCGCCTTCGCGCCGACCTCTCGTGCGAGGCGGATCACTATCGCAACCGCAGCCAATGTGCGGGTATGTTCACCAGTGGGGCGTCGCGCTCGCTCGCGCTCGAGATCTTGCAGCACTAGCTCGCGGGTCTATCGGTGCGTCCCCTCGGTCCGCAACGGCGACCCAGGAGCTGATCAAGTCTCCACATTCATCACTCTTCAGCGCATTCAGTGGATGGTATCCATCTCGGTGCTCTCAATGACATGGGAGCGAGTCTGAGAGAGCAGGCTCGTTGCTGACAGCCAGCTCCTTTCACAAGCACAAGGGGAGTCGGCATTATGGAGCGTCAGCTCCAACGATAGCTTCCTCTCGTGAACGCACTTGATCGTGGGTGCACGCAATGGAGAGAGCGAGAGGGGTGAAGAGAAGACACCGTTCGGACCCGACAGTTCGGATCCGCCAAGTTGCTGCGTTCAAGTGGTGCTGCTTTCGAGGGAAGAGAGAGAATACCTGAGAAGTATCGTGTCGATTCTTCTCATTCTGCAATTCGACGGCCATGCCGCACAGGATGAAGTAAGCCGGACCATCAGTCAGGATTGCGTCGGCGGGACACTACACTGCGGTCAGGATGAGCAAGACCGACGCGCCGTGCGGCCGTAGCAAGCTCGTGCTGTCCGAGGCGACACTCGAGGAGAAAGAGCTCAAACTCGACAAAGGCCGCTGGCGTGGCGCTTCCAGCAAGCGGTCGAGGCCAGAATGGAAGCCATGACGAACGAGAAAGCCATTCAAGCTTTCATGCTCTTTCCGTGCTCGACCTCGTTCGACACGGCGCACATCAAGATCAACGCCAAGTCTCTCTACAGCCTCTGTCTGCGTATACGATCGAGATGTGGTGCGTCGATGACTGCAGACAAGTGAGCACTGGCGGACGTGCCGCACACCAAGCCGAGTTTCCAGTGACACAAGTGGCGCGTGATGCGCAGAGCGTTCAAGATCGACAGATTTGAGACGCGCAACCGAGAGTGCACGCTCTCCGAGGTCGGATTTGCGGCGCTTCCGGTCGAGGAGAAGTTCCAGTGTGGGAGCCACATCTTCGCTCATCACATCACTACATACGGCTACGGGGCGAGCGTCCTGTTGTATCGTCCGAAGAGCGCGGCTGAGTAGCAAACAACACGCCACCGCACGAGTGACGCCGCGGACGAGCTACAAGACGAGGATATCCGAACTCCGTTGCCGGATAGCTACTTTATGGACACCGTGGTGGGTCTCAATCCTGGCATGCTATTGCTGTGTACGGCGGTTTGCCGCACCATCGGCAAGACGCACTGTCGACGATGCTGCAGGTAGAAGAGAAAGTCACGGTGCCGCCACAAGTCGAGCCAGAAGGCTGCCTACCCGTTCTGGGTCTAGTGAGAGAAAGTTGTGGGGAACAAGAGGTGGTGGATGAAGAACGGGGATGCTATCGTGGGCGTGAGCTCGAAGGAATACCGGCATTTGGTGGGGTCTCGACGAGGGAATGCGTGGGAGAAGTCTCTCCGCGCACGATTCCAACAAGAGTATGGCGATATAATTGCAGGGGTGCCGTCGTTCAAGACCTCGTCCTATGCGCTGCATCTCGAGCGACTGCGCTGCGTGCTGACGCACCTGCAGCTGCTGCTGTCGTTTTGCTGGAACCACTGCTTTGCGAAGAGGAAGATCTTCCAGAAGCGGAGCGCGCAAGTGGCGGTGAACACGATCGCGGCGCGCATTGCGTCGGTTCCCGACGCGCAAACACTGGTTGCATACGGGGACTGCACTCGGCGCAGTGGTATTCGAGGACATACTCCAAGTCCCGTGAAGGGGCTGCGCGAGGCGCTCGCCAGACGCGCGACGATGGTTCTGTTGAAGGAGTTCAACACGAGCAAACTCTGCTCGACCTGTGGCCAGCCGTTGTCGAAGGTGGGCTATCTCGTGGACGCGAGTCTCCGCGGCAAAGAGAGCCGTCATCGGCAGCAAAAGGGCAAGGTAGCTCCCCGCGTGCATGAGAGCGCGATGGAGCTCCAGCGCGGCCATCGTGTGCTGCGTTGCGACGTCCAAGAGTGCCGCTGCAGCCACTGGGATCGTGATGTCAACGCCGCCATCAGCCTCATGCCGATCGCCGAGTGCGAGGTGGCCGGCTTCGGACGCCCGTCCGAGTGTTGTCGGCAGAGCGTGTGAGGATGCGTGCGCGTGGTTGGAACGTGGCGGTGAGATCGCCGGCCACTCCATGCTTCGAGTCGGCGCCAAGACGCTCGACAAGTGTCCTGGCGGAGGATTTGGATTGACAATCATCCATACCAACAAATAACTGAAAGTAGCTGAAAAGATTAGCCAACGACCTTCATTCTGCACCACCAGCCGAGCTGGAACGGCGCGCGCAACCCATCGCGCTGGATACTTTACTCAAGAGAAAAAGGCGTCGGTCGATCGCACACAAGTGCCGAATCTGCTGCGTCTGCGCGTCCGCTTGGGGACCGCAGGAGGCGAGGGGAAGAGACCGCAGCGCGCGCCTCTCGGCGGACGGCGGACGGGGGACGTGCTGCGCGCGCTGATGACGGAGGTGCCGCCGCTGTTCGCGAGCGTGGTGCGCTACGCGCCGGGAGACACGGTCGTGACGCCCTTCGGCGCTGGCCGCGTGCTCTCGAGATGCGACCGCCTGCCGCACGTGGCCGTGCAGCTCGACGTGGGCGCGACGCTGTACGCAAGAGTACGTTCGTCGGTGCTGAGTTCGCTTTGCTGGCGCTGGCGCTGAGCCTCCACACGCGGACAGCGAGGAGTTGTCGTGCCGCAGCTGCGTATGCTCGACTGCGGCGAGATTCCCAAGGGCACGCGCGTCCGGTTCGGCGAGGATTTTACGCGCCTCGGCCGCGTGGTCAACTTCCAGTATGTTGTTGCCGTGCTTGTCCGCGGTCGTTACGCGCCTTTGGAGTAACCCGGCGCGCTCTCTTGCGACCTTGCAGTGTCCGCGAGCAGCAATATGAAGTGCGCGTGGAGGAAGCAAACAAGGAGAGCGCCGGGTCCGACTTGGAGGCGGTGGGAGCTGCTGCAAGCGAGCTGCTAAGCGTGCGGAAGCGTGGACAAATACGCGCCTGGGCTCCTTGTCTTCTCTGGTCCTGACGTTGCTGCTGGGAATGCGTCTGTCTGTCTGTCTGTCTGTCGGTCGGTCGGTCTGCAGAAAGCGATGCTGCGGTATGCGGAGAGCTCACGCGTGCGCTCGGCCTTTGGACTCGGAACGATCGAGACCTATCGGTGTGGTCTCCCTCCATCCTTCTTGCGCTGGGTCTCGAGCGAAGCAAGGAAGGTTCCAACTCATTGTGGCGTGCTTGTTGCAGTCCCGGGGACGACTCGTACGCGATCCGCTTGGACTTCGGAGGCGCCGGGTACTTCCAAGCGCGCGACGTGACATGCGTAGACCTTCGCCTGCTGTCTCGCATCCCCAAGCCGCTCTCGGCGGACCAGATCTTCGACGAGTTCCAGGGCCGCATCAGTCGCGACGACGCGCTCGCGCTCCATCAACGAGCGGAGCGGACTTACCGCCAGGTGCAGACCTTCTGCGAGCAGCACGCCGACACCATTTCGTTCATCTCTACCAACGCAGACTACGGCGGGCAGTACTCCAAAGCGCTGTCATCGTTGCTCGATCCCTCGCTCTCTGACGCGGGCTCGCGCCTGCGCTCAGCCGCCGAGAGAGAGATGGCGAAGCTCCAGCAAATGGGAGTCAGCGCCAAGGCGACGCTGGAGAATGACCTGCTGGACGGCAAAGACTCGTCGGCGTTCTTCGCGCAGGCGGCTCGCGTGCTTAGCCATTTGAAGAACAGCGACGAAGTCAAGGGCCTCCAAGCGAGTCTGCGCGCGAAGGCGACGACGGAGTTAGCCGCCGTGAAGAAGAAGCTGGACGCTGCCGCTGCCGCTGCCACTGCCACTGCCACTGCCACTGCAGCTGGAGGTGCGGACGAGAGCGCGCCTGCGTTGTCCTCGTCGACACAGGGGGGAGAGCAGAGGCTTGTTCTGTCTCAGGTTCTGCAAGTGCTGGACGAGCGTCTGTCAGCAGAAACGCCCCGCCTGAACGCGCTGAAGGATTCGATCAACCAGCCAACGCTCCCATCGGACGTCCTCGAGAAGCTCCAGCAGCACGAGCAGGACCTTCTCCGGGCTCAAGAGACCATTCTAGAGCTGGAGAAGAAGGCCAGCGTGAAGCTGGGCGTCTCGTCGATCACCGAGCTCGACCCGAGCGCACTGGTCGCCAAGGCGGAGGAGTTGCTGCCGCAAGTATCGGGTAAGGCGGGACTCCTGCTCCAGTCGACCGAGAAGTACTGGACTCGGCTCCAGCAGACTTCTCAAGGCCAGACGCTGCTCCGGAAGGCGAAGGAGCTCGCGCAGTCGGTGGAGACCCCAGACGCGTTCTGCGATAATGTGACCAAAGCGATCGCAGACGTGGACTTTGACAAGATCGCGGCGTGGGGGAGCACGCTGACGAGCGATCGGGACAAGCGGCAGCAGTTCGTCGACCGAGTCAAGGACAACTGCTTGGACTTCTTCACGTCCGTGCTCCCGACGATCAAGGTCGACACGATCTCGGGCGTCGAGGACGGCGTCGAGTACTCGATCTCGAACCTGGACCTGTCCCACTTCCGCGTCCGGAAGGAGTGCGTCCGTGTGCGCATGGGCAAAGTCGCCGACGAGGAGCTGTTCACGGTGCGCGCGACGCATCTGACGGCGCTGCTCAACGGCTTCCAGTGGAACTTTGTGCAGAAGACCTTCCCGTACCTGCACGGCGGCGGCGCGGCGGACGCCGTGCTCACGGGCGGCGTCATCTCGCTCGGCTTCAAGGCCGAGAAGATGGTCGTGAGCGCCGAGACGGGCGAGGTCCGACCCGTGCTGGCGCTTAACTCGATGGAGATTGAGATCCGCGAGGAGCTCAAGCTGACGGTGCAGGGGAGCTGGTTCAGCGCCGTGTACAACCTGCTCGCGTCGGTCTTCGCCGAGCTCATCCGCGAATACCTCGCCAAGACGATGGAGAGCAAGCTGCTCGGACACATGATCCGCCTGCTGACCACGCTGAACCAGCAGATGGACCAGTACTGGCCGCTCGTGTTCCAGCTGCTAGACATGCGCGTCGACGACCTACCGCACGCGAGTCCATGGCGCGGCGCGAAGGAAGTCGAGCTCCAGCCGCAGGAACTCGATATCTCCTTCTCGGACCGCCAGAGCATTCCCTTCGCCTTCTCCAAGAACGTGCTCAACAAGTACGTCGTGGTGTCTCGCGTCCTCGACATGGAACGCGCGAGCATCAGCAGCGTCAGCAGCAGCAGCAGCAGCAGCAACAACAACAACAACAACAACAGCAGCAGCAACAGCAACAGCGACGACAACGACAACAACTCGGCCGATCAGCAGTTGGCGGCCGACTTGTTGCGTGTGCCAGTTGGCAGCAGCGTGGTCGCGATCAACGGGCTGTCATGCAGCAAGCTCACGCTCGCCGAGGTCAAGCAGCTGGTCGAGACGCTGCCGGAGCCGTTCTCGATCCGCTTCTCGCTCGTGCCGGAGGACGTGCTGAAGAGCCGGCAGCAGCGCGTGGTGCCTCGGCCCGAGACGGCCGCGTTCACGTTCCGGCAGGACGGAGCGTTCGGGTTGCGGCTGCGCGCGCGGCCCTTGTCGGGCTGCGGCGTGATCGTCGTCGGGTTCACGGAGACGGGCGGCAAGAAGAGCCCGGCCGAGCTGAGCGGCAAGATCCAGGTCGGCATGCTGCTCACGCGCATCCAGGACACGGACCTGCGCTTCTTGACGCTGCGCGAGGTCCTCGCGGTGCTACGCGAGACCAAGAAGCGGCCGGTCACGATGTACTTTGCCGTGAGCCCGGACAGCGTCATCAAGCTGCGCAGCTGGCCGCCCATGGTCGAGCTCGAGGAGGGCGAGGCGTACGCCGGCTCGGACGACGAGGTCAAGGCGCTCGGCGGCCGCAAGTACGTGGTCATCTCGGCCTTCGAGCGCGTCCCGTCGGTCGCGCAGCGCTCGCACGCGATCAGCAAGGGCGACGTGCTCGTGCGCGTCAACGGGCGGCCGATCACGGCGCCGCATCTCGCGGGCTTCTCGGCCATTATGGACATGCTGCGCGAGGTAGCGAACGGCAAGAAGCCCATGCGCGCCACGTTCGTCTCGCGCGAGGACTACTTGGCGGTCCGTCTGGACCTGCGGCGGGCAGCAGGCGGCGCGGGGGCCGAAGCGGAGCTCGCGGACAGTCTACAAGGTAAGGAGCGAGGCTCCCAGGCGGAGACGAGCGACCGCGACGCCTCGGGCAGCCCTGCGGCCGGCGGCACGGCGGAGGAGACGGCTCGAGTCGACGCCGACGCTGTAGCGGCCGGCGGCGGGGCTGGAGAGGACTGCCTCGCCCGCGTCGAGACCAAGGAGATCGCGTTCGCCGGACCGCCGCTCGGCATCCTCTTCGGCAACTGGAAGGAGGAGGCCGCGTTCGTGCGCGCCTTCATCTCGAGCGCCGGGCCGGCCGAGAAGACGGGGCTCATCCGCCTCGGCCAAGCCGTGCTGCAGGTCTGCGGCCAGTCGGTCCCTGCCGACGCGACGGTCGACGCGATCGAGGAGATGGTGGCGCGCGTCGGCGCCGAGGCGGCCGCCGACAGCCACGCGGCGAGCGGCAAGCGGCCCAAGTACTCGCTGACGGTGCGCGACCTGGAGCTCGAGCGCGAGCTCATGAAGCAGAAGCAGCCTGGAGCCAAGTGAGCGAATAGACACGAGAGAGATTGGAGGCGCAAGGCGCGAGGTGAGGACGCTCTCATTGAGGGAGTGACTGGGCACGCAGGAGCGAGCGAGGCGAGGCGAGCTGTGGCACTCAGGTGCGCACGGGTGAGCGGCGACGGACGCTCGGGCTCAGCAGCGCGTCCGCGTCTCGCGGCGATCGGCTTGACGAGCCGGACGAGGCTGCGAACTGCGGCGCAAGCGGTGACTGCAGCGGCTTGCCGTCGCCGTCCGGAGCCGTCTCGGGGCCGTCCGCCTGCGGCACCGAGCGCCACTTGCCTTGCTCCTCGTCCTCCGCCTCGAGGCCGTTGGTCCGAAGGAGCAGGAGGCACAGCGCGAGCGCCAAGGCGAGGCCCGCGAGCCCTTCGCCGGCGATCGTGAAGGTTGTGACGACTGAGTACAGCCGGTAGGACTCGACGCGGTAGTGCATGACGGTCAGCGCCGCGCTCGAGGTGTAGAGCAGCAGCCGCTTGGACAGCGAGCGGATGCAGCCGAGGCGGGAAGCCGAGGCGGCAGAGAGAGGCTCCGCGTCCGCGACCTTGGGTATCTGGAGCTCGCTCGCGTCTGTTGAGAAGCTCGCGACCGCGGCGGCGACCTCGCGGACCAGTGCCGAGGCGAGCCGCGCGCCGGCGATGCTGACGGGGACGTTGAACCAGAAGGTGATCTCCATGGTCGACATAACATACTGGTCGTACAGCCACTTGGGCTCGAAGTAGTCGACGGGCCGTGCGATGTTGTCGGCGAAGTGCGCGATGTGGATCACCTGGTGCAAGTTGTAGAGTGCGAGGACCGCGAGGAAGGCGCGCGCGAGCGGCCCGGTGGGCTGCGCAGCGCCAGCCGCCGCCGCTGCCACGACTGGCCGCACGTGCCGGTAGACCGACCGGTTCACGTGGATGAGCACCCACGCGCCGAGCAGCAGCGTGATCGCCACCATGCCGTCTCGCACGACCGGCGCAGGCCCGATCTCGGCCGTGACGATCGGCCGCCCAAGCGTTGACAGTCCGTACTCGCTCTTCATGGCTCTCTCTCTCTTCCTCCCCCTCTCTCTCTCTCTCTCTCCGTGCGTCGCAGTCGCAGGACGTGGGCTTTTTGGGAATGAGCCCAAGGAGATCACCACGATAGGGACGCATGCATCCTTGGGCTCACGTCAGGGCCTCGTGGCGTCACCCGAGCGCGACGTGATCGTCATCAGGCGACTGGAAGTCAGTCAGCCAGCCAGCCACTTCACGCCATCCCGGATGACGCCGCCACACTTGCTCACGTGCCTGGAGGAAGAGCGGGCGAGTAGACGTGTTGACGTGAGCCATATGCGCGAGGCGTTGCAGCTGAGCGCTGGGGAGCGAGCGCATCGCTAGTATGACACAAACCTGGTGGCGTCAGTCAATCTTGGGCTATCTATAGCAACATCTCGAGCGAGCGAGCGCGTCGGACTCTCGATGTGGGGTGGACGAGGCGACGTTGAGCCTGACGAGACGGAGATGATGGATGGCCACGACGTCCACGCCACTACAGCCAGAGAGGCCGACGAGATCATGGACGCTGCGCCATCACACGCCAGTCATGAGCGAGCATACGCGACCGTGGCCGCCATGGAAAGCTACAAGAGCTCCTCGGGGTCGATGTCGGCCTTGGACAGAGCGAGACGCAGCAGCTCGTCCACATCATCCTTGAAATCCCCGCCGTCTCTTCTCGCGCGGTCTCCTCCCTCCGGGATCTCATCCATCACGCTCTTCTTTGGTCGACCACGCGTCGTTTCCCGAAAGCCTAGCAGCTTGCCCCGCGCCTCGCTCGCCCACACGGACAGCCGCGAGAGTGTCTGGAAGGAGATGTTCTCCTGTGTCGACTCGACCTCGTCGCTATCCTCCACCGGAGTCGAGTCCTCGCCCTGCTCTCGTTGTTCTTCGTCGGTGTTGCCATCCGCGACATCAAGCACAGCGCTGCTGTCTTGGGCCGTCTCCGACTCGGTCGACGGCATGACATCTGCCATCGCGGCAGCCAGCGACGCGTAGGATCCGTCCTTGTCCATTTGCACGAGCGTCGTGGCGGTGCTTCGAGGCGGTAAGCTCTTTCGCTGAGGCGGCGGCGGCATCGAGTTCTGCTTCCCGACGGCCATACTCATCTTCTTGCCGTTCGACTCGTGGCTGTACAACTCGCGCAAGATGATACCGCGCTGGTGCGCGAGCATGAGCTGGACGAACTCGTCCTTATCGATCACGTGGTCATCCCCCGCCGCGCGCGTGTAGAGCGCGAGGGCGTCGCGGCGGTCCATGTTGGGCTCGAGCACATCTACAACGTCGCAGAACTCGTCGAAGTCGAGTGTGCCGTCCCCGTTGGCGTCCACGAGCGAGAACATGGCGTTGATGTCACCGATCTGCTGCTCGTACAGCACGAACCAGTAGTTCATGATCTTCTCGATCACGAGGTCGATGTCGAGCACAGGCGCGGCGGTCACGGGAACTGTAGCGGGGCTGCTCTGACCTGTCGCCGTTCCTCCCCCGACTGTCGTTGTCGTCGTCGTCGTCGTCGGCGTTGTCGGTGCCATCGCTGCCGCTTCCGCTGTTGTTGTCGTTGCCGCGCATGTCGCCTGGATGTCTTCTTTTAACAATTCGAGTGTGACCGTGCCTCCAGACTCCTCGGTGGTGTACGAGAAAGCAAGGTCGATCACTCGACACACGAGCTCAAACTTGACGGTCAGCGCCTTGGGACTCAAGAAGATTCCGTCGCCAAAAGACTCCTTCAGGTTCTTCGCGATCGTCTCGGCTTGCTTCCGCCCCTTCTTGAGAGCGCCGGCTGCATCGGCATGCAGGGAATAGTCCGTGTTAAAGCTGAGACGTCGGTGGATCGACGGCGCGAGCAAGGACGTGGGTATGTCTTACCGTTGAACAGAATGACAATTAGGAGCAAGAAGAAGTCGATGCCCTGCACGGAGCAAGCATGCGACTCTGGATCGAGCGCACCAGTCAGCAGCCCAAACGTCCGCACACGCGCGCTTTCCTGCGCCACAGTAGCACACCCAAGGACGACATGTGAGTGAGCATTCGATCCGCACAACGCCTAGACGTTACCCGGACAGCGGAGCACCTTTGCGTTCTTGCGAATGGCAGCATCCAGGAACACCAGCTGGCTGATAGCCAGGTCCTTCAGTCCGTAGTGAAGGACGTACATCTCCATGATGAACTGCGCGAGATTGGCTCGCGGTTTGCCAGACATGTCATCCTGTGCGTCCTGGAACATTTTGGCTTGGTAGTACCCGACGATGATCGAGTGCAGCTCGAGGAGCGTGAGCGGCTTGCGCTTCACCAGGATCTTCCGGATGGTCGACGACGGAATTTTGGCTTGGTCAATAATGCTTGCGATGCCAAACCCAAACTTATTCTTCGGTCGGTTCTTGCAGATCAACCCGTCGTCGTTCTCGCCTATCGCTCCGAGGCCTCGACGTCGTCCCCGCTTCGCTCCACTCTCAGGCGATGAAGTCATCGAGCCGAACTCGTCATCGCCTTCCTCCCCGTCGATAATACCTCCGCCACCCTCGGCACCTTCGGTTTGAACATCCTTGTCTTCCTTTGCTGGGTTCGCCAATTCAAGTTGCTGCTGGAGCTCTGCGATCTGCTGCTCGAACTTCACACGCGCTTCGTCCGATTCCTTGAGCATATCGTTGTTCTTTATTCGAAGAGCGCTCGCGAGTTGCTCAGCTTCCTGGAGTTTCGCGGTTAGGTCGGCCACCGCCGCGCGAGCGCGCTCCAACTCCTCTACAGTGTCCTCCACCGCCTCGAGGATCTTTCGGTCGTAATCCGATAAGTCATCAGTTGCACTGACACCGGCCTTCTCAGTCGCCGTGCCACCCTCGGCTTGATGCTGCGGTCGATTCAACGCGCCGCTAATCAGAGATTGAAAGCGTGTGATGCGCGAGGCAGACCGGTCGAGGATCGCGTTTTGCTGAACGCTCGAGCTCAGCGCCACCTGTGCCTCGATCTTGCTGACAATCGCAAAAAGACACAGCAGCAGGATGTCAGTTGGCACATAGAACACTTCAGACAGAGAGCTACTCGCAGGAAATGAACGCACGTTGTGAGATTGCCGATCTCGTCCTTGAAGAGACCCCGCAGTACCTTCTCCTTCTCGAGCGGACTCATCTCCTCGACAATGGCGAGCAGCGTGTCAGCCGATATCGTCGCGCGCAGTGATGAAATGACGCTCAACACAACATCTTGCTTGTCTCCGTCGTCGATAAAGTAGAACTTCTGCAGTACGCCGCTGAGCTTGCCACGCAAGTCTTGGACTAGCGTGTTGCGGTGTGTGATCTTGTCGAGGCCGTGAACCTGCAAGCGGTGCTCAAGCTCTCGCACCTGCTCATTACGAGCGCGCTCAGTATCGAGTCGTTGCTGGTACTCGACCTTCTGTCGCAGCATTTCTGATGGTATCAACGTAGTTCGCGGCACGATACTTGAGTCTGAGAGTATCCAGGCGGTGCAGCAGCCCATGATCCATAGGAGAGAGCGTACCCTGCTGCAGTTCCTCCTTTTGCTGCTGGAGCACAGCATGGTGGTCGTAGTACGCCGTAAGCCGCGTGAAAAAATCTAGCGCGTCGATCTCTCGCTCGTCGATCAACTTATCGTCGTGGTTTAGATAGATCGCCGCGCCGAGATCTCTGTGTCGCACACAAGCACATAGGCATAGCAAAGTCAGCCGCGATCCCGCGAGGACACCTCACGGTCTCGGTCGTCCACCGTCGATCTGGAGTGAGCAGCTGCATTATTCGAACCCTCGAAGAGCACGCACCGGCAAATGCGATGGAGAATCTCCTCGTGCCGAGAGAAGACACCAGTTGCGCGACACAGGCAGTGGAACGCAACCGCGGTTTGCAGGCGGTTCGGCACCGGCTTGCCGCGCGTCAGTACGCTGCTCTCGCGGAAGAGCATCTCGCAGTAAAGCGCGTAGGACGCGTAGTGTCGCGATTCGCGAGCAAGCGTGTTGAGCCACGCGGTGATCTTCTCCACGTCCGTCGTCCCCAAGGCGGCGCGACCCGGCGGAGGTCGGTAGCTGAGCAACGGCAGTCGAGGTGATGTGATAGACGACATGGTGACCACCGACTCGACGGGAATGATGCCAACCGGCGACGACGGACGGAGCACAAAATGAGTGCTTCGGGGCGACGAGCGTGCGTTAGGCGGAGGTGAAGGCGCGCTCTTCCCGGGTATCGGTCCTCCTCCGCTCTTCAGTGGAAGGAGCGCCACAGCGGCACGAGGGCTCCCGTTCGACTTGCCATGAACTGAGGATGCGCTCAGTCCATGGGCATCCACGCGGCGTCCGTCTTGGACAGAGAGCACGTGCCGCGAAAAGAGCGCTCGCTCGCCGTCGTTGTTCCTCTCCAGTCGGTCCGGGTCAATGTATCGACTCGCTGTCCCTGGAGGCGGCGGTTGGAGCGGTACTGCCGCGGACGCCTCCATGGTAGGCTCCTCTTGCGAGAGCGAGGCTCCAGGCGGCGCCGACGCGCGCGGACTCGCCATCCTCCCTCGTCCGCGGCCGCTTGGGCTCGAGATGCGACGAGGAGGTAGGTCACTTCAATGCTTCGCACCGCAAATAGACAGAACTGTGTGGATCACATAGTATGCTGTGATT
>JAADYC010000456.1:0-19915 GCA_023338135.1 Phytopythium kandeliae | reverse complement strand
TAGCAGGGGCAGGGCGTGTCGGCCCACGGAGGAAGAGGAGGAGGGAGGTCGCCCGACCGCCTGTGCGCGCCGGCCGCTCTGGATGAGTGTAGCTCCTCGGCGGCGAGTGCATCTCCCAAGCGTCGGCTCGGCCAGTGGGCGGTCGCGATCACAACAAGATCGGGAGCCATCACTGGTGCTTCACACATGTGATTTGTATGGTTTGCTTTCTTGTAGAGCAATTTGTGGCACGTGTTGACCGGAGCGGCGGCACATCCTAGCTCCGCTGCCCGCTAAACGGTACGTCGTGCCATTTTGTGAGCGGCACGAGGTACCGACGCGGAGTCGATCGACCGACGGACCGACGGACAGCTTTAGAGCTCAGGGTCGCGCACCGTCTGCCGCTTGCGAACGAGCGAGCGAGCGCCAGTTCTGGCACCAAACGGTCCCCCGCCTGCCCGCGACGCGGACGCCGAGCCAAGCGGCCGGACCGACCGGCCCTCGAGGCGGCAGTGTCGACCTCACGCGTCGCTCCGCCTCGAGTCGGCCGTCGTCGCCGCGGAAGAGAGCGCCTTCGCGCGCGGGTGGCGTCGACCGATCCGTTTCGGCTGTATCCTGTCCAGTACAGCATACTACGGCCGCACCTTCTTCCTTTCTCGCGCCCATCCCCCTTCTTCTGGGTTGGTTTGTCGCCCACGGAAATAGCCGCTCGCGCCGCGGATGGCTGGCGACTCGACGTCATCGGCGGCGGCGGCGGCACCTGCGTCTGTGTCTGCGCCTGCGTCTGCGTCTGCGGCGACGGCCATGGCGGGCGGCGGCCGAGGCGACGGCCGAGGCGACGGCGACGGAGATGGCGAGGCGGCGGCGGCCGTGTACCTGCGCGCGGAGCTGCAGCGCGCGCGGCAGGAGCTCAAGGCGGTGCAGGACGAGTACGACGAGTACTCGCAGTCGAGCCACGAGCTGGAGCTGGAGCTGGAGCAGGAGCTCTCGCGCGCCGAGAAGCGCGGCGCGCAGCTCGCGGCGCGGCAGCAGCAGCTGGAGCGCGACCTGCAGCTCGCGCGCGCGCGGCTGGAGGACGCGCTAGCGCAGGTGCAGGCGAGCGACGGCGCGCTGGCGGCGCTGCGCGCCGAGCTGGCGGCCAGCGCCGCGGCCAAGCGGCGGCTGGAGCAGGAGCAAGACGACCTGCAGACGCAGGTGCGCGTGCTGCAGGCGACCGAGGGCGACCTGCGGCACAAGCTCGAGCGCGAGATGGAGGACAAGGTGTTCTTGGTGAGCGATCAGGAGGAGCTGCAGCGCGCGCACGAGCTCGCGACCGAGCGCTTCCGCACAGAGATCATGGACCTCAAGTCGGAGCTCTTCGCGCTGCAGCAGAAGGCCGAGAAGGCCGGCGGCAAGCGCGCGTCGGGCTCAGGCTCGGGCTCGGGCTCGCTGGCGTCGACGCCCGCGCGGTCGGACGACGGCGATGACACGGAGGACATTGACGCGGACGAGAGCGAGGAGAGCGAGGACGACGAGCGCTTCGAGGCGCGAGGCTCGACGCTGCTCGAGCGCGACGGGCTCGACCGCGAGGAGCTCATCGCGGCGCTGCGCCTGGAGATCGACGCGCTCTCGGCGCGCGTGCAGGACGAGACGGAGGCGCGCGGCCAGCTCGAGGGCGAGCTGTCGGAGCTGCAGGCGGCGCTGGCGCAGGCGGAGGTCATGGAGGCGGAGGTCATGGAGATGACGGACGAGCTGATCGCCAAGTCGCAGGAGATCCGCACGCGCGACGCCGAGATCCAGCGGCTGCAGGAGGAGGTGACGGCGCTCAAGACGCGCGAGGCGGCGCTCGAGGAGGAGCGCAGCGACCTGGCGCGGCGCGGCGAGGAGCTGCAGCTGCAGCTACAGGACAGGCTCGACGACGCCGCGAGACTCTCGGGCGAGCTGGCGGCCGCGCAGAGCAGGTGTGACGAGCTCGCCGAGACGGAGGCCGTGCTCGAGAGCCGGCTGGCCCAAGCGGCCGGCCGCGCGGACGAGCTCGAGGCGGCGGTCACGGCGCGGACGCGCGCGCTCTCGGACAGCCGGCGCGAGCTGGCGGCGCTCGAGGAGGAGATGCAGGTGGACAAGCGCGAGATGTCGCTCCACCGGCGGCAGGTCGAGGCGCTGCGCGACGCGAACGCGGAGCTGCGCGCGCAGCTGGGCGAGGCGGAGAGGAAGACCGCGGCGCTCGAGCTCGAGCTGGCGGCGCCGACGCCGGCGAGCGCGCGCGAGAGCGAGCCGCGAGTCGACCCGCAGCGGCTGCTGATGGAGATCGAGGCGCTGCGCGCGACCATGGCGTCGCTGACGGCCGAGAACGCGCGGCTGCGCGCGGACGACGGGCTGCCGCCGGCCCAGCCGCACCGGCAGCGGTCGGCGCTGGCGCTGCTGCAGGGCAAGCGCGCGTCGTCGGACGTGCTGGCCGAGAGCTTCTCGGCCGAGCAGCTCGCGCGCAAGTACCTGGCGGAGCGCACGCGCAACGCGCAGCTGCTGTCGCGGCTGCAGACGGCCTGTGGGAACATCCAGGTGCTCTGTCGCGTGCGGCCGGTCATCCGCGAGGAGCTCGACAAGGCCATGGGCGCCAGGATGGCCGTGAACGTGATCAACCACGCGGACCTGGCAGCCATGGACGTCCGCGCCGAGCGCGCGCTGCCGCCAGGCGGGCCGGCGGCGTCGGTGGCGTCGGCGTCGGCGGGCGACGGAGGCGCCGAGGAGGCCGACGCAGGCGCCGAGGTGGCCGACGGAGCCGCGCAGTGGAAGGTGTTCACGTTCGACCGCATCCTCGGGCCGGACGAGACGCAGGTCGACGTGTTCCGCGAGGTCGAGCCGATCGCGCAGTCGGTCGTCGACGGCTTCAAGGCGTGCGTCTTCGCCTACGGACAGACGGGCTCGGGCAAGACGTACACGATGGAGGGGACGCCGAGCGACCCGGGGCTCAACTACCGCGTCGTGAACCACATTTTCCAGGCGATCGCGCTCCAAGGCGCCGTCTACCGACCGGCCGCCGCGCGCACGGCCGCGGACGCGGTCGTGGACGCGGACGGCGACGCAGCCATGGACGACGGAGGGATGGGCGAGCGAGGAGGAGACGCGGCCGAGGCGCGGCACGGCGGAGCTGGCGAGCCGCTCTTCCGCGTCGAAGTTGGCGTGCTCGAGGTGTACAACGACTCGCTGCGGGACCTGGTGGACACGCAGCGCGCGCGCGCGCTCGAGATCCGGTACGACGCGGCCTCGGGCGACATTAGCGTGCCGGAGCTGTCGATGACGCCCGTGTCGTCGGCGGAGCAGACGATCGACGTGCTGCGCCGCGCGCAGGCGAACCGCGTCACGGGTCGCACGGACGTGCACATGCACAGCAGCCGGTCGCACAGCATCGTCATTGTCGAGATCTCGAAGCGGCGGCGCGTCGACGTCGGCAGCGGCGCCGAGGCGGCGGCGGAGGAGGAGGAGGAGCAAGTCGAGGCGGCCGGCAAGCTGTACCTGGTGGACCTCGCAGGCTCGGAGCGCGTCAAGAAGAGCAAGGTGTCGGGCGAGATGCTGCGCGAGGCGGCGCACATCAACAAGTCGCTGTCGGCGCTGGCGGACGTGATGGAGGCGCTGGACAAGAAGGCGGCGCACGTGCCGTATCGCAACTCGAAGCTCACGCACTTGCTGCAGGACGTGCTCAACTCGTCGAGCAAGACGGTCATGATCGTGAACGTGGGGCCGACGCGCGAGTGCGCGGGCGAGACGTTCCGCTCGCTGCAGCTCGCCGAGCGCGTGCGCCACGTCGTCGTCGGCCGCGATGCCATCGTCAAGCACAAGAAGGACATTTTGTCGGCCAAGAAGGCCTTTGCCGAGATCCAGACGCTCAAGCAGCAGGCGCAGATCCACGCGCGCAAGCTCAAGCAAGCGCAGCAGGCCGCGGTCGCCATGGTAACTCGCTCGCTCGGTCGTTGCGCTTGTGGCGGATGGCTGGATGGCTCGCTCACGAGGTCGCACTCTCTCTCTCTCTCTCTGCGTGTGGCTGTAGAAACGGGAGCAGAAGAACCAGTCGGAGCGCGCGTCGGCCGGCCTGGCGAACCGCGTCAAGGCGTCCGAGACGCAGAACGCGAGTCTGCGCAGTCAGACGGAGGCGCTCAAGCGCATCAACGACGAGGTGAGCGCGCAGCTCAAGGCGGAGCGCGAGGCGCGGCAGCGAGAGGCCGAGCAGCGCGACGCGGCGCAGCGCGCGCAGCGACAGCTGAACGCCAAGGCGCGCGCGGCGGCGGCGCAGCACGAGTCGCTGCAGCGCCAGCTGCGCGACCGCGAGGACGAGGTCAAGAAGCTGCGGCAGCTGCTGACCGAGGCGCGGCAGCGCTCGACCTCGGCGCTGCTGCCCAGGACGCCGGCGGCGGCCTCTCCGCCCATGAAGAAGCCGCGCAGCAGCGCCGGACCCGAGAACAACCAGGCCGAGGAGAACGCCGGCGCGCAGGCCGCGAGGGAAGGCGAGGGCTCAGGTCCGGGTCCGAGTGCCACCTCGGCGCGCGCCAAGCTGCGCAGCGCGCTCTCGCGCCGGCCGCTCGGCGCGCGCGTTAGCCGCAGCGCTAGCCTCACGAGCGGCGGCGACAGTCCGTCGAGGAGTAGCGTCACGAGCGACGCGAGCGGCTCGGGCCTCGGCGCGGCGTCGACCCGCGTGCGACCGGCGCGGACGTCGGACCACGGGCTGCCTCGGTGGAAGTGACGGCGCCGCGGCGAGTAGGTAGACGGCCGGCCGGCGCGAGTCTGTCGCGAGAGATGGCGGGCGAGAGTGCGTTAGAACCAGAGACCGCGACCGCGTCGCTCGCTCCGTGATTATTTGTTCGTCGGCTTGCATGCAGGCGGCGGCGGCCGCCGAGAGGGATGGCTCGGAGGCGGCGGCGCCGCGCTTGCCGGCACTGGAGCCGCCGCTGCCGAGGTCGCGAGTCCGGAGCTCTTGGCGCCAGGAGTACCAACCGGCTGCGCATGAGGACCCGCGCTGCGCAAGCCAGAGCCGCTGCTGCTCTCCTTGGCGCTGGCGTCGCCAGCCAAGGAAGCAGTGTGCTTGGCAGTCGGAGGCGCGACGTTGCTGCAGCCGCTGCCGCTGCTCTCGCTCTTGGTCGCGGCGGCCGCGAACTCGACGAGGCTTGTGAGCACCTCCGAGAGCAGCCCGGTCTCCCCGCGGAGGCTGTCGAACGCATGCAGGAACTCGAGCAGGAGCTCCTCCTTGGGCTCTGCCTCGGCTCCCGCTGACATGACGCGACCCAGCACCTCGAAGACGGCCGGCTTGACGACGGACGCGAATGCCTCCGCGTCTGCATCCGCGTCCGCGTCCTCGCCTGCGGCTTCGTGCGCGCCGCCCTCGACGTCGCCAATATCCGAGAACGAGCCCGCGCCGCTCGCCATGGACGAGCTCACCGTGACGATCGAGTCCTCGAGGCCCGGCGCAGAGCCCCCCCAGTCCTTCGACAAGCCGCAGTCCGTCCGCCTCGACTTGTCGCTCGGCGCGGGCGGTGCCGAGACCGCGAACGCCTCGGACGCGTCGGCGCGCAGGTGCGCAGCGGTGGACGACAGCCGCACCGTGTCGAAGTCCCAGCCGCTGTCGGGTGGCGCCGGCCGCGAGCGGCCGTGACACATAAAGGCGCCGTCTTCGCTGCCGTCCACCGCCCCGCGCGGATCTCTAGCGCGACTCGATGCGCTCGCATTGGCCTCGCTCACCTTCCGATGGTCCGCGCCACCCGCGGGCTCCTGCGACGAGCTCCGCCCCGCGTGGAACATCGCGGCGTCGGCGTCGGCGCCATCGTCTCCGAGCTGGCCGCGCTCCAGCAGCTCCGTCATGTTGGATACGTGCTTGGCTGAGCGGATGAACGGGTGCTGCAGCAGCTCGAGCGCCGTCGGTCGCTCTCGCGGGTCCTTGCGGAGGCACTGGGCGACGAAGTCGGCGAACTTGGGCGAGAAGTCGCCGTCCAGCGCCGGCGGGTCGTTCTTCGGGATCAGGAAGAGCGCTTTGAGCGGCTTGATGCTGTGCCAAGACGCAGCGATGCGTGACCGGACGGTGGCGTCAGTGCCAAGACGGTAATCGCTGGCGCTCGAGAGGGAGAGCCGCAAGTCACGTACTCTGCGAGCGGCGGCGCGCCTTTGGCCATCTCGATAGCCGTGATGCCGAGCGACCACACGTCCGCCTTGAAGTCGTACTCGGACTGCTGGATGACCTCGGGCGCCATCCAGAAAGGTGTGCCCACGACCGTGTTGCGCTTGGTCATCGTGTCCGTGAGCTGCCCCGTGACACCAAAGTCCGCGAGCTTCACGTGGCCGTCGCCGCTCAGCAGCACGTTCGCTGCCTTAATGTCTCGGTGGATCTTCTTCTCCGAGTGGAGGTACGCCAGGCCCTGCAGCCAACCAGCCAACCCGTCAGTCAGCCAGAGATGGAGAGAGGAGAGAGAGTGAGAGAGAGAGCAAGCGCGTCGTTCGTGGATGGTCACCGGCGCACCTTGAGCAGCTCGCGCAGGATAATGGCGATGTACGCCTCGTCCAGCGGCCCGGAGTGCATGAGGTCGAGGACGGAGCCGCCGGACAGGTACTCCATGACGATCCAGAGCTTGGTGCCGTAGATGAAAGAGCCCGTGTACTTGGTCAGTTGCTCGCACGCGCACTGGGACAGCACCTGGATCTCCTGCTGCACGTCCTCGATCTCGTCGCCGGCCGTCTCCAGATCGATGATCTTGACTGCCAGCACTTCGTTCGTGCGCGTGTCCACGCATTTGTACACCTCGCCGAACGCGCCGTCGCCGACCTTCTCCAGCAGCTCGTAGTGGAGCCCCATTCCCACGTTGCCGCTCATACTGATTACAGACTTCCCGGGCACCGTTCGCGGCCAGGAAAGCGCACACAGATAGGGAGACGCCTGCGCAGCGGCTCACACTCGCTCCGCTCGCTGTCGACGCTCTAGAGACTCGAGCGAGACCGCGCAGACGGCCTTAGTGCCCACCGCGTTGTTCGTCGGCTTTCTCCCCTGCGGCTCTGTCGTCTGACTGGCGCGACAACAAAACGAAAATACCACGATTCACGAGTTCACGCGTGATTGGGCAGCTCGTCTACACCTGCAGCTCGAGATTTCGCTTTTTCGCTGGTGATTGGGTAGCATGATATTTTCTCGCGAAAATCGTCTCGTTTTCCATCGCGCTACAGCCGCGCGAGGAGACGGGTGTAATGCGCCTCGAGCGCCTGGTACTCGGCCTCGAGGAAGGCCTTGCGGCGCTCGCTGCTGCCCATAGCGTCCAGCTCCTCCACGTGCTGCTTGTGCAGACGCTTCTTAACCTCGAGCCGGTACTTCTTGAGGGCGATCGCGTCGTCGCGGTCCACGAAGCGCAGCTTGAGCGTCTCGTAGCACGTCTGCACCTGTCGCTGCGTGATCTTGAGCGCCTTGGCGCGGCGAATGGGCGAAGACGCAGGCCGCGCGCACGCACAAACAGGGCGTCAGCGCATCATGGAAGCCACCAACGGCGCCGCATCGCACCGCCGCGAAAATTTGGCGCCTGTGCCTACCTCTTGGACCGCGTGGATGTCGCGGAGCTGGAGCTGGGAGGTGCCGGCGGCCGGTGACGCATCGCCAACGGCCGGCGCGAGCGAGAAGAAGCCGCGCTCGACGCAGTTCGAGACGTCGACCAGGTCTCGGAGCTGTCCGTTGCACCCAAGGGGCCGAGCCACATCAGTCGCTTGCCGCCCCCGCGTGCGATGGAATGACTGGGGCGGCGGCTTACGCTGGAGAAGGCCGGGACCGGGTCCTCCACGGTCACCTCGTAGACTTGCGGGTTCGCCACGGCGTCCGCGAGGATGTGCCGCACGAGGCGCTCGCAGTGGCCTGTGCAGCTCGTTGCGACGGCCGGATCGAGATTGGTCAGGCGCTGCCTACGACGGTACTGTCGACTTCAGTTCCCTCCAGCAGCGGCCGCACCTTGGCGCTGGTACGGCGGGAAGACGAGAGCTTGGCAGATCCGGCGCGTCTCATGCTGGCTCGGCTTGCAGTACGGCGCCTTGCGGCCCAGCGGGTTGAAGAATGTGAACACCGTGATGAAGCCGACGGGCGCGAACCCTCCCGCGCTCGGCCGCTCGTACGTGATGTATACGATCCAGCGAGGGTCCGACACGTCGATCGCGTCCGCGCCTGCCGACGCGCAGTGAGTACTCGCCCACGCGCGCATGAGCGCCAGAGTTCGAGAAGTGACGGGCGTACCCTCGATGAACCACAGCGCGGTCGTCTGAAGGTTTCTGTGCAGCTTCTGCGCGGGCTCATTGTCACTCAGCTTGCACTCGTAGATCTCAAAGACCCGCGCATCACCACCAGCGCCTTCTTTGCCGACTGTGTAGCTGCTCACGCAAGCCCCTGGTGGACCGGCGAACTGCTCCTCTGCCTCGTTCAGTCCTCGCAGAAACTTCTCCTTGTCCTGGGTGAAGGAAGACGGCAGCGACGTTGCGAGCTTGCCCTCGATATCATCGGCGCTGCGGTGCACGTTGCAGTGAGCGCTGTGCGGCAATAGGAAGCGTCGCTACTCTTGGTCGCATACCCGGATTGCTTCTCCTCGAACTTCACCTGAAGCCACGCGCTAAAGTCGAACCCGTTGAAGCAGATCGACAGACTCAAGCCCTCGTAGCCCTCGATGGTCTCGTCCGTCCCGAACGCGTGGTACGTGAACTTTGGCGCGAATTGCTGCAGCGCGCCGGCTTCAACTTGCGTGCCTATGGTCGCTGTTGGCGCGAGGGCAGCCGTGAGCACTCTCGCACGCCGTCGACAAAGAGGACAAAGAGGAGGGCGCAGCACTCACCAATGCTGAGGCGAGTGACCTCGTTGGACGACGCGGAGGCCGCGAACCGCACGCGCTTCAGCGGCGGTGCGCCAGCGTCATGTGCAGGAGGCGGCGGCGTTGGCGCCATCGAGACGCCGGTTTGGCTCGCATTCCAACAGGACCTGGGAGATGTGACACGCTAAATCGGGAGTTGCCACGTCATACACGGGAGGAATGTGGATAAATAGTGTGGCTGACCTCGATTTTGTACGCTCGCGCGAGCCACCCAATGAGGTGGTGGATGCCGATTTGTCGAGTGTGTGGTCATTCTGGAATTTGCTGCGGTGGAGTGAGGTGTGTGCGGGATTGCTGAGCTGCCGCTTCGCGTCTCGCTTCAGCCGCCTCAGCCTGCGCGCGTTGCGTGCCCACTTGGTTTGCTCGTCATGTGTATGTATCTGTGTGCCTCTTCTTGGGCTTCGCGGAGCCCCGTGGTTCAAATATTGGAGCTCGCCACCTGTGCCTTGGGCGTGTTTCAGTCGTAGCCACGAATAGCAGCCACGGCGACTTTAAACCAAGGCCCGACTCCTCGTGTCGGTGCCTTGACCTGTCTCAACGCCACATTCCAATCATCACCACCGCCATGAACGTCTTGCATGTCGATCAAGCGCAGCGCGAGAAGAAATCCGCAGAGCGTGCTCATTCGTCGTGCGCACGCTTTGCATCAGCGACAACGAGTGCCGGACGAAGAGAACAATCGACAGACATTCTGACGACTCCCTCATAAGTCCGAAATTTTCCAGGCAGAAGTGTTCTCGAAATGATGGCTGCCTGACGTCACCCATGTAAAAACCTCGCGGAAACAGCAAGCATTCCATGCGTGAATGCTTGTCAGTTGCTGCGGCTGCTCTGCTGACTCGGACAGATCGATCGGACCACTCTTGCCTTGCCACCAAACGGCGGACTATCGCGTGGGACGGCCGACCGGTTCCGTCGCGGAGCCCCCGCCATGGGCATGATCTGTATCAACGAGTTCACGGCGACGGACGCGACGGCCACGCCGCGCTGCGTCGCCTCGTGGGCACACACGCAGCAGCAGATCGTCTACGGCGCGTACGTGCTGGCGGCGCTGCTGCTGCTCTCGCTCGGCTGGTCGGCGCTCTCGGGTCGCCAGAAAAGGCGCCTGCGCAAGGGCGAGATCGGCTTCTCGCTGCGGCTGCGGCGCTGGGCGCGCACCTCCCGCGCCGCTGCTATCGTTGTAGGTTTCTTCGCTCTCACCACTGCTCTCGAGACTCAATTACTCTGTACTAACGAACGAGCGCTCGTACTCGCAGAACCGACCGCTGCAGCTACTCGTCTCATTCGTCATCTACGGAATCACACTCTCGCGCTGCCAGTCATACGACGTGTCAGACTGGCACTACTACACCGTGCTGGTCTTCTACCTGCTCGCGCTCGTAGATGACGCCGTGCGCTTCCTGGCTGCGCACTACAAGGTGCTCTACTGCGTCTCCCCGCTCACGCTGATCGAGATCCTGTGCCTCGCATCCACGTTCGAGGTCGGGTTCGGCCCGACCAAGGTCATCAACGACGTCGAGACTCGCTCGTGGCTCGACTTCTCGATCATGCGGCCAGTTTTCATCCTGCGCAGCTACCTCGAGATCGATAGACACCTACCGCGCTCCACCAAGGGCTTGATGATGGTGCGTCTCGGTATCAAGATCCTGCTCATGATCATGGTCGGTGCTTCCGTTATGTTCTTCCTCGAGACGCTCGGAGAAATGCCTTTCTTCTCCGGCAACGGCTTTGCACACCTGTACTCGTGCGACGACGGCAGTGTGACGCGGGACGCATCCTCGGAGTGCTCAAGTGAGACCTGGTCCGTCATGTTCTCTTTCTACTTCACCGTTGTGGTACGTGCTGTACTTCTACCTTGCGGGCGTGGTAAGACACCTGAACTAACGCCAGCGGTAGACGCTAGGGACGGTTGGATACGGCGACAACTCGCCCAAGACAGTATTGAGCCGACTGCTCGCCATCATGTTCATCGTTATGGGCATCATCCTGTTCTCTATGGAGATCGAGACCCTCATCGACCTGTACAAGCAGCGACAGATCGGCAACCCGCCGTACAAGCCAAAGCCGGACTCAAAGCACGTCATTATCATGGGTAACCCGACCTTTTCGCAGCTCTCAGCCATCTTGCGCGAGCTCTTCCATGAGGACCATATGGTCGGGGAAGACGCCGAGATGCTGCACGCCGTCGTACTGGGCGAGCGCAAGGCCAAGTTCGCGAAAGATCTCGTGACGAGGCTCAAAGCCGACCCACTTTTCGCCGTGCGCGTCACATACGTTGCAGGCAACGCCACAAGAGCAGAGGACCTCGAGCGTGCTCTCGCCCGATCCGCCGAGGCCGTGTTCGCGTTCCCAGACAAACTCTCGGACGATCCCGGAGAGGAAGACGCGATGAACATCATGCGCGTGCTCGCAGCCAAGCGCTACTGCGGGTGAGATCGAAGCCACTTTGCCTGCCGCACTCTTGCTGACTGCCTTCTGACTGTGATGTGCGCCTTCAGGCCGTCGATGCGCTTCCTCGTGCTCGTGCTGCGCGCGGAGAACGCGCGCCACATGATGGCAGCTGGAGTCGATCGAGATGACATTATCTGCGAGAACGTCATTAAGATGGGCTCGCTGGCGCAGAGTGCACAGTGCAAAGGCCTCTCGACGATGCTCGCGAACCTGTCGTCCAGTTTCTCGGAAGTCCATGAAGCTGCCTTGACTGACTCGGAAGCACCGGTTGGCTTTGGCGCAGAGACAACGAGACACTGGCGCATTGGCTCCGGGAAGCGCGCATCTACCAAGAATCTTGAGAGGGAAGACGACGGTCGGACCCCTCGCAACTGGCTGCGCGAGTACTACAAAGGCGCAGGCAAGGAGATGTATCTCATCCAGCTCGCAAAGGTATGCTCTACTGCTCTTGGGGTGACATCGTCGAGTGACCAGCTCCTTAACGCAGCTGCTGTATTCAGAAATACTCCGGGATGACTTTTGCGCAAGCATGCGAGCGCATTTTCCGTGATACATCAGGCGGCGTCGTGCTGATCGCGGTCGAGATCACGATTTCAGGTAATGACGTGCCAGAGTCGCAAGAGGTGTCGGTGTCTCGTGTGCTGCTCAGTCCCGGCAAGAGCTTGGTGATGTCAGAGTGGATCCAGTGCTACGTGATCGCGGACGACCTCGACCAGGTGTACGACTACCAGATCTGCGCTGATGCTGGCTTTTCGATGGAGTCCGCTCGGTGTTCTCCTCAGCCGATCCTGAACCCCATGGTCGACACGTTCGTTGTGCCGCTGACGCCTGGGAGGAAAGAGGACTTGGCACAGGACGACATGCGGACGCTGACCGCTTATACCTCGTTGTCAACGCCAAGTAAGCCAGCGAATCCGCGCGACCACTCCCCGCAAGTGACGACTCGCAGAACTCTGGTATGCTTGCTCATCGATGCGCTCAAATGCGAAGATGGAAGCTCCGAGCTAACGTGCTTTCGCACCTTGTTTCATCAGCACACGACCGCCGGTGTTCACGCGCTCATGCTGGTACGTCGCTAATCAATGCGGCGCATGCTCTCTTATACTTGTTGCCGGGGAGACCGTCGCTAACGAGAATGGGATCACAACCAGGATTATGCGCTCGAGCAAGTCGCTCTCGGCTCCCTCGCGCAAAACCGCACGATACTCAAGGGTAATCCGTACGAACACCCGAGTGCGAGTGCCAGCGTGCGTGGTCTGCGTCCAGCCAGCATGTCGGTGACCTCGGATACTGCGCATTCGCTGGATCCACCGCCGCTCAGCGTGCTCCTGGACCCGGACCACGTTGTCGTTTGCAGCTTCCTCGGCGATGAGTCGCTCTCGGCTTTGCAATGGCTGCTGCTGCCACTGCGCGCTCCCCACGCACAGAAGCATCCGCCAGTCACGATCTTACACGCAGGCGAGCCATCGCAGGCGTTCATCCAGGCAGTCGCACCCTTTCATGACTTGGTATGTCTGCTGAATGCCGAGAGCCTACCGCTCGCGCTGGAGCTGACGGTGTTTGCTTTTGCTCTGGTACCTCAGTACTACGTTCGCGGAAGCCCCCTTGTGTACCTCGACCTGCAGCGAGCTGGCGCGAAGGCTGCTGCGGCAGTGATCGTGCTCGGGAAGCGAAGCAGCAGTGCCAACACCGCCGTCGAGTCGGATGGAGACGTGGACTCGAGCATCGTGGATGCCGAGGCAATCTTCACGACCATGCTTGTGGAGCTCAAGATGGACTTTGCCAAGATGTTCACCATCACGGAGCTCGCAGACGAGAAGAACTCCAAGTTCCTGGGCATGTCGTTCCAGCTCCAACCGTGGAACTTGCAGTCCGCTGATCCTGATCGAGCGAAACGGGGTTTGGCGTCGGCAGCTGGCGACTTGGAGGTGTTCAAGTTGTGGGATAACATGCTACAGAACGACGTGCCGCAGCAGGAATCGCAGCAAGAGATCTTCGGCCTCCCTCTCTTCATGTCCGGGAGGCTGCTGCACCCCGAGCTGTGCGAGAACATGGTCGTCCAGGTACGCGCCACGCGGTTCCTGCTCCGTGCCTGCGGTGTTGGACTCATCATGTGCTTCTCTATTGACACAGACCTTTTACAACCCGTCCATCCACCGCATCATCCGGCAGCTCGTCGGAGGGCCCAACTGCACTGGTGTCATCCACAGCTTCCGCGTGCCGTGCGCGTTCCGGGTGCGTAACGGCAGTAGAACTCGACGCCGTCCGCTCATTGAATCGCTCGGTTCTCTAACAGCCTTAATGTTGCGACTGTCAGTCACGGAGGCGCTCGTACCGCGACGTATTCCTTTCATTCGCCACGTCCTCGTACTCTGGCGTCTGCCTCGGTTTATACCGCGACTCGTGCCAGCACATGCCGAATGGCGCCGAAGTAGAGTTGCCAATCGTCATCACCACCCCGGACGCTGACCTCGAGATCCTTGACAGCGATCAAGTGCTCGTTCTCATCGGAACGCACACAATTCATCGTGCGGCGTCGCGGATCCAGCGGTTCTACCGCCGCCACCGACGCGGCGGGAGCAAGCGCAAGCCCTCGTTCGGGTTCCACCGGTCCACCATCTCCAAGTACCTCGGCACGCAGGGGGAGGATTCGCCGCGCGGGCCAAGTCAGCACCAGACGCAGCGCTCGCAACGCCAAAGCGACTCCACATTCTTCGTGTAGCCGAGGCGGCATGGCACAGCGCTCAGGAGGGTGGGAAGAAATTGCATACGTTGATGTTCGGGCTCCACATATCCGTTTGTGCTGGCGAATGGGGCTCTACTCACGATCTGTTTGTCTAATGACGCCGCTTCTTCTTGTGCCGGCGACCCGGAGCCTCGTCGCGCTTCTGGGCTATCGGATCGCGGCGCTTCTTACCTGGCGGCTCGATCCGATCGGCATCTCGTTTCTTGCGCTTCTTCTTGCCGCCGGGCTTGTCGTCTAGCGACGGCGTCAGCAGCACGTAAATCTTCTGGAGTAGCTCCTTCGTCACCGGGATCAGCGCCTCACTCTCTTCTTCGCACCGCGCCTCGCTGTCCGCGGCATCGTCCGCCTTTGGCGCGAATACGAATGTCAACGAGTCCCATATCGGGAACGAGCCCTTGGACAGCACCTTCTTGTTGGAGTAGCCGGGGTAAAGGCACCGGTCGAAGACGACAGACGCCGAGTGCTCCAGCGCACTGGCCGCGGCGAGCGCCTCGATGCCCCACTGTCCGAACGGTGGCTTGGTCTTGTGAGTCACGTGCACCTTTCCGCCTGGCAACAGCGCCGCCCCAACGCACGCGAAGAAAGCGCGGAGCAGCGCCTTGTTGGCTTCCATCTCCTGGTTCTGGCCGTCTTCGCCGCGCGGTGCGCGCACGCACGGGAAGTTCCAGATCACGCGATCGAACCGGCCCAGTGCGCGCAACTGTTGCACGTCCGTGGCATCGACGCCGTGCTTGACTGTCACCTTGTCCATTCCATTGAGCTCCTCGAGGATACGCGTGCCGTCCGGGTACGTCTCCACGATCGTTTCGCGGCTCTCGTGCGACGTCGCGACGACCTCGACTTGCGGAGCGATAGCCCTGGCCAGCGCTAGAGAGAATGAGAAGTTGCCATCGCCTACAGTCAACACGCGTGCGATCTTGGCAGCATCGTAGAGCCCGACACGGCCCGCGGCCGGCGCCGTGGTGCTGGCCATGCGCGGACATAGCTCCGGACGGACGTTCGGCCGCACGCCCGGCCGTGAGTACAGCGCGATCTTGTAGCAGCAAGCCACGCAGCGCGCCTCAGCGCAGCGCAGCGTGTCGCGGTGCACGAGCAGCTTGTGCAGGCTGCGGCAGCGCAGCTCCGGCGCGCCGCTTGCGTCCGCCGCCATTGCCGTGGATAGGTCGCGTCGCTTGTTGCGAACCACCAGCCAGGGTGGTCAAAGCGTCACTCAGACGGGAGGATCGATAGAATGGCACTTATATGTCACTAATCTAGCGCCACATGAGACAGTGACGACTTCAATCAGCGTGTGTGGCGTGGCGCACTCCACAGATCCGCCACGCGAGCTGGGTGGGTCAGTTCTGCAAGTGTACCCGCAACATGTCGGCTATTGTTGTAACTATTTACAGTAAAACCTCGAATGACACCAAGGTTTTATGCTTCGCGCGATCAACCAACACCCCGCGCATGCATTCGCCTGATTTTTCGCTCGGCTTCTTGTTCTCGCCGAGAAAGGCGGCAGGCAGCGGCGGCCGCCTCCCTCCCTCCCCCGGCGCCACTTTAGCATTCGAGCGCGGCCCGAGATCGGAGACCGCGACCGGCGACCGGCGACCGGCGACCAGGCCGGCGAGGCAGCACAAGCAGCAGCAGCAGCAGCAGCAGTGGCAGCGACCGAAGGCGGCGACCGCGCGACCACCATGAGCATGGAGCAGCTGATCCCCATCATTAACAAGCTGCAGGACGTGTTCAGCGCGATCGGGCAATCGCCCATCAACCTGCCGCAGATCGTGGTCATCGGCAGCCAGAGCAGCGGCAAGTCATCCGTGCTTGAGAACGTGGTGGGCAAAGATTTTTTGCCGCGCGGCACGGGCATTGTCACGCGGCGACCGCTCGTGCTGCAGCTGTACAACATCCCGTCCACGATCCCGGCCGGCGCCGACGAGCCGGAGGAGTGGGGCGAGTTCTTGCACCTGCCTGGGCAGAAGTTCTCGGACTTCGGCGAGATCCGCAAGGAGATCGAGCGCGAGACGGACCGCATCACGGGCAAGAACAAAGGCATCTCCAACAAGTCGATCAACCTCAAGGTCTACTCGCCCTTTGTGCTCAACCTCACGCTCGTGGACCTGCCTGGTGTGACCAAGGTGCCTGTGGGCGACCAGCCTATCAATATCGAGGAACAGATCCGGGATATGTGCATGGAGTTCATCAGCAACCCCAACTCGATCATCCTCGCTGTCACCTCGGCGAACACGGACCTGGCGAACAGTGACGCGCTTAAGATGGCGCGCGAGGTCGACCACGAAGGGCAGCGCACGATCGGCGTGCTCACGAAGTTGGACCTCATGGACGACGGCACGGATGCGCTTGACATGCTCCAAGGCCGTGTCATCCCGCTCAAGCGCGGCTTTGTCGGCGTCGTGAACCGCAGCCAGGCGGACATCAACGCCAATCTGTCGATCCGCGAATCGCTGGCGAAGGAGCAGAACTTCTTCAAGAACCACCCCGCGTACCGCGGTATGGCTTCTCGCATGGGCACGGCGTACCTGTCGAAGACGCTGAACACCATTCTGATGCACCATATCCGCGACTGCCTACCGGAGATCAAGTCGAAGATCGGCAGCATGGTGACTGATCTGGACCATGAGCTCGGCGAAATGGGCAGCCCCACGGAGACGATGTCCAAGACCGAGATGGGCGGGTGCCTGCTGAATTTGCTGTCGCATTTTTCAGCGAACTACACCAATTCGCTCGACGGACGCAACAACGGCGAAGATATGAACGAGCTGTACGGCGGCGCGCGAATCAACTTCATTTTCAACGACATTTTCTCCAAGTCGTTGCAGGAAGTCAATCCTTTCGACGGCCTGAGCGACGAGGACATCCGTACGACCATCCGGAACGCAAACGGTCCTCGCCAGGCACTCTTCGTCCCAGAAGTGTCGTTTGAATTGCTCGCGAAGCGCCAGATCAAGCGGCTGGAACAGCCAGGGCTTCAGTGCATCGACCTCGTTTTCGACGAGCTGCAGCGTGTGACTTCGCAGTGTGAGACCATCGAGCTTTCGCGCTTCCCGGAACTCCGCGACCGTGTCATTGAGGTCGTGAATACGATGCTGAGAGCCTCGCTCGTCCCGACTCAAGCGATGGTGCAGAACCTCATCCAGATTGAGCTGTCGTACGTCAACACCAACCACCCGGACTTTATCGGCGGAAGCCGCGCAGTCGCGCAGCTGATGGAGAAGATGCAGCGCGAGTCGATGGCGGTGGCTGGCCAGCAGGTCAACGCCATGGTGGAGAAGGACCCTCGCCGAGCGGGACTGAACGCGGCACCTAAGGCCACGCCTCCCCAGCAGGTGGAGGAGAAGCAGGAGAGCAACGGCATGTTCTCGTTCTTTGGCGGCAGGAAGAAGAGCACGACGGACCCGCCCAACTCCAACTCCAAGGCTGCTGTGGTGAAGCTTCCCCAGGTCCCTGTGAGTATGCGCCAGGCGGAGGACCCGACGGATCGCGAGCGCATTGAGACGGAGATTATCAAGAGTCTATTGGCATCGTACTTCGACATCGTGCGGAAGAATTTCCTGGATCTCGTTCCCAAGGCCATCATGTGCTTCATGGTTACGAACTCGAAGGAGAACATTCAGAACGAGCTCGTCTCTTCGCTGTACAAAGAAGACAAGCTGAACGAGCTGCTGGCCGAGACGAGCGACATCGCGGCTCGGCGATCGAACTGCTACGAGATGCGGACGCTGCTGCAACGCGCACTGGAGATCGTAAACGAAGTGCGCGACTTCAACACGTTCAAGTAGTCAGAAGTGAGCGGAGGGATGTGCGGCATCGAAGAAGTCGTCGCAGTGTTTTGATAGTTGCAGCCCTTCCCCAGCACTACCGGCGCGAGGGGAACAGCGAGACCATCGATCCTGGCGCATTGGCTGGTCGCGACGCTGACACCCGTCACAGTCGGTGCGTCCACTTTGCTGCCAGTTTGATGGACGAGTATGCGCGCGGAAGTATTCGTCGTTGACCAAGTAGCCGTTGAGACGCAGGGTAGTTCGCCAGGGTCCAATGGATGATCACGACAGAAATGCCACCATGATGCGCTGCTCTTGCCTCCGCGTTGGCCAGCGCTTCCAACTCGGAGGTGGCTAACCCCTCACGCATCGCATCGCTTTGTCGTGCTAGAAGAGCCCGTCTAGAGCAGTCGACACGGGGTGCGCCAACTGAAGAGCCGAGGCTGGGGCTAGCGGCGAGACGGCGAAGGCTGCCTTTGGCGCCGACGGCCGCTGCAGCTCGGCGAGCACGATGTCGCGCACTCCGAGTGTTTGCTGCGCGCGCTCCGAGTGGATGGCCGACTCGACCACGCAATGCCCGCCGCTGCTGAGCACGGACGCATCGCGCGTGAGGTGCTGGAGCAGCGCGGTGATCTGTCCACTCAGCGCGTGCTCTGCGCCGCTTGCCTGAAGCTCGCGGCTCCACTGGGCGAGCGCTTGGACCGCCAGCCGCCGCGAAACGAACGGCGCGAGCAGCATGTGCTTGGACAGCGCGAGGAATAGCGTCCGCCGCGAGCGCTCGGCGACGGCGGACGCGGATGGGAGCAAGCGGCTGCAGGTGCCGTCCCGGCAGAGAAAGGCGAGCGCGCTCTGCTGTACCAGGTGCGCGACGCTCTGCAGCTCGGGCTGCGCATGCTGCATGCTGAGAACCGTGATGATGGACTCGAGAACGCGGCGCCGCGCGTCCGCCGCTGCCTCGAGCTCGTGCTGTGGCGCCGCGCGGCCAAAGAGGCTTTGCTGCCAGACGGCGACCAGCGTCTCGGCGTGCCACTCACACGGACGCGACTGGAACCAGCGCAGTGTGACGGCCAGACAGCGCGCGAGGATGGCGCCTTCGACTCCGCCAGTGGCCGGGCTCGCGCGTAGCAGCAGCGCGTCGGCCAGCGCGCGGCGAGACTCTGGGAGGATCCGGTCGGCGGGCAGCGCCGCCAGCCGCGCCTCGAGCGCGCGCCACGCGTCGTCAGTCGCTTCGGACGTCGCCTCATGGCGCGGGAGCAGCCAGATCTGCGCGCGCAGCGCCTCACTCGCGACGAAGGCGTTCGGGTGCGTCACGAGGTCGCGGATGCCGTCGGCCACGCGTCCGAGCGGAGACGCAGCGGCGACAGCCAGCGGGTCGACGGCGCGGTCGAAGCTCTCGGCGACGAACTGCGCAGCGCGACACAGTCGATGCAGCAGCGGCGCGTTGGCCGCGGTGCCAGGCTCGCGCAGCATCCGGAGCAGCGCCGCGGCCGCGACTTCGAAGACGCGACTGCGGTCGGCTGGCGCTGCGGCTGGCGCGTCCGTCACGGCTTCCTCGACTGCCGTGAGCACGACTGCGCGCGTCGCCTGCGTCGCTGGCACCGCCGCTCCGCCAGCGCTCGCCGCGAGCTCCATGACCCAGTCGCGCAGCCGGTCGGCGAGCTCCCTGGACACGACGACGCCTTCTAACGGCGAAGAAACCTGCAGCTTTGGCGACGGCGGCGCGAACGACAAGTCGAGCAGCTCGGAGGCAGCGGCCGAGCCGTGCGGCTGCGCGTCGCTCGCTCCCGCGTGGCTGGCAACGCGGAGGCGCATGGCGCGACCGCACAGCCGCAGCAGGTAAATGGCCGCGAGCGGGTCGGCCACGGACCGCAGCGACGCTGCGCAGAACTTGGACGCGAAGGCCTCGAGCGCGCGCAGCACTTGGGCGGCGCCGGTCTCGCCGGAGCTGAAGACGCGCAGCAGCGTGGCCGCCGCGTGCCTCGGCGCCGCGCCGCTCGGGAGGAAGGCCGCGTGCACGAGGTCGTCGACCATGGCGGCAGCCACGACGCTCGGCGTTGGGACGTGGAAGCGCACGGCGTGCGTCGAGGCCGCGAGCACGGCGAGCTGCGCCGGGAAGTCTTTGCGGC
>JAADYC010000455.1:0-19955 GCA_023338135.1 Phytopythium kandeliae | reverse complement strand
TCGACGCGGGCTCGTGCATCGCGCTGAACGACAACTTCGTGAAGCTTGTGTCGTGGTACGACAACGAGTGGGGCTACTCGAACCGCCTCGTCGACCTCGTGGTGCACATGAGCACCGTGGACAACTAACTGCGCTCGCAGTTGAGCGGTCAGTCGTCCATCACGGGGGAGAAGGCTATTTTCCGTGGCTGAGGACGTGCCGCCCTCTTGGCGAGGGCGTGGAGTATTTCGTGCGGTGTCATTCGACTCGGTTTCGAGGCGGAGACGTTCCACGACAGTCGCGAGCGAGGGAGCGCGCGGCACCGGGAGTTGGTTTTGCCTTGTCGGAGGCGAGGCGCAGCTCTCAGTTAGTTTTGATATTGGAGTCTGCCGAGAGCCGCAGTGCGCTGTGCTGGTCTCGGGAGGCGCTAGGGTTGGACGGTAAGTAAGATATCGGTTGTAGCAACAAGCAGCGACTTGGACTGTTCATCTCGTTGGCTGGTCGATGGATGCACTCGCGCTGAGCCGCGCGACGCGAGCTCCCCGATGCTGGCGGCATGCTCGGCGGCGTGCTGGTCGGGTCGGTCTTGCCGCTCGCTCACTTCAACTTGCGTGCGTTCACCGTACCAGCGGGTTGGTGCATCTGAAGCGCGCCACTTTCCTCGCGCTCGGCGCTTCAGTGGCGCGAAAGTTGCGGCTTATCCGCCAATCAGAGCGTTGCTGGACCAACGGCAGCTTGTCTAGCCGTCCTTTCTCGCGTTCACTTTGCATTCGGCTGCCTTCGGCGGCGACAGGCGTCTGTGGATCGACCAACCGACAGATCGACTGACCGACGGATCGACTGACCGACGGATCGACTGACCGACGGATCGACCGACCGACCGATCGCGCGGTGCTGCGAGCTGGTGCGCCACGACAGAGATGAAGCGGCAACAGCGCGGCGCCAATCAGGGAGGTGGTGCGTCTCCGACTTCCGCTGGAGATGGCGATGGGGCGGCGGGGGCGGGGAGTGCCGGGGAGACTTCCCCGAATCAAGAAACCGCACCGGCGCGTCGGGGTCCGGGAACCGCCACGGTGACGCGCGAACGAGCGCTGTACTTCGCTACGGGTCGTCAGTCGGGCTCGGCTGCGAGCAAGAAGCAGCGCACTTCGGATCAGCAGAACAAGGAGTCGTGGCCCGGGTACTTTGCGACGGCCCGAGATCTCGGTGAGAATCGAGAGGCCGCGCTGGCGGCTCGTCACGAGGAAATCATGAGGCGGGAGCGCGAGCAAGCAGGAGAAGAGGTGGCGGAAGAAGAGAAGATCAAGTGGGTGCCTCGGCGAGCGCCGCGCAAGACCGTGCTCACGCAGCACCACGTGGTACCACGACTGCAGGACCTGGCGCTGCGCTGCCTCGCGCAGCACATTGACCTGATGCCCACGCTGGAATACATCGACTCGTCGACGCGCCACCGGGTCGCTCGTGCAGTTGTCGAGCTGCGCAAGATGAAGACGGAAGGTATGGCTTCCCTTGTGATGTTCTTTTGCGTGTGGCGACAACACGTGATGTGATTGCTGGCTGACCTGGCAATGCGGCTCGTGGTGGTATCGCGATCTGTAGTGCTGCCGCTGTTCATGTTTCCTGGCGTGACCGAGATCGACATTCCCGATTGCTCGGCTATCGACGAGTCGACTTTCGTTCAAGTGCTGAAGGAATGCCTCGCGGCAGGACTGAACTTGACGGTCCTGCGACTTGGTCTTTGTGGTCGTTGCGTCTCGGATAGCGTCATGGAGGACCTTGGGTACGGAGCCGTCGGCCGATGTGGGACGTAGTGCTGCTGTGCTCATTGATTTGTGCGCGATGGAACAGAGACGCGCTGCGATCGGTGGAGTTGCTGCAAGTGCAGGGAAGCTACCGCTTGTCCGACGTCGGCTGCGAAATGCTGGTGCGACGATGCGCGCCGTCGCTTCAGGAGTTCGAGCTCTCGTGCAACCAGCGCATCACGAAGCAGTCAATCGACTATTTCGGTGAGCTGCAGCACCTCCAGGCGCTCACGCTGTCCGAGTGTCCACAGCTAGACGACGCCAGTCTGACCGGACTCTTCCGGATGAAGAGTCTGTCGAAGCTTGCGCTAACCCAGATGGAGCGCATCACGGACGACTTTATCGAGCAACTGAGCGAGAACCTCACGAACTTGCGTGAGCTGTCGCTGGCGAGATGCACGCAGCTTTCGGATCGATCGGTGCGAGCGATGCTTGAGAGCTGCCGCGACCTGAAGGTTCTCGATATATCAGACATGCACGAGCTGACAGATGCCAGCCTTGAGCCGGTACGTTGGACAATACCCAGTCGAATGCGTACAGATTTCCTGATCGCTGAACCGGAGTCTGCGTATACAGATTCGAACGCACGGTCACTCGCTGCGCCGCGTGACAATGCGGTCCTGTTTGGGCTTCACCGACGTCGCGTTTCAACACCTCGCGATCGGCGCCAGCAAGTATCTGAAGATCCTGGAGATGTCGAGCGTCGCGGTGTGTGGTTGCTCGGGTTGCTTATTGCCATTGGCAGCGTGGATGCTGACGCGTGATTGATGTCGGATGCATTGTTGCAGGAAGCGACGGACGTTGCCATGGAGAGTTTCCGAGAGCACTGCATCGACTTGGAGACGCTGGACATTTCGTTCTGTCGGCAAATTTCGGAAGACGCGCTCGGTGTGTACGTCGACAGCGCGGAGCACTTGAAGTCGCTGGTGCTCTGGGGCTGCACTCAGGTGTGTACGCTTTGCTCACGTGACATGGCTTGGGTGAGCGCATTGACGGTTGACTGATGCGCTCGATTCGTTTGATTTTACATTCCATCAGATCACTGCACGGTTCCTGACGAGCCACTCGCAGGACGAGCTCATCGTGTCTGGTCACCCACTACTGACGGGTTTGACCATTCGGTATTAGCTGTTTCTCGAGAAGATTGGCAGCCCAAACACGAGCTATGCCGCCGATGTCATGTTCCTCACTCGCTGTTCCCCAGGCAGGCGTGCCGATAGTATTGCTCACTGGAATTCTCTTTCGCCCGTCCCAGACGATCGCGCGAGACGCGGCGTTGGCAAATGTTCGATGTCTCAACTGTCGCCACGAACGAATTAGCGGTCGCAGTCTACCAGGCTTTGCGTCGTTTCATCCTTCTCCCAGGTCGCGGACCGAGACTGTCATCGGGGACGCGGCGATCGCGAATGTGCGATACGACGCGCTAGCAGTCTAAGAGAAGAGACTGAACGTGCAAGGAGGCTCCTTGGTGCCGCCCTTGTGTCTCCTTGGCGTCGACTCTGTGGCGGTGAGTGCCGCCTTCTCCGCATTGAAAGGTGCGCTCGCGCAGGACGTTTCCTTGAAAGCACAAGCCGATTTTCTCGGAACCGCTCGCATCGACAAGTACGCAGTGAGCCCGTCAGTGAGCCAGCAGCAGCAGCAGCAGCAGCGCGATGGATACCAGTAAGCGCTACTCTCCATATCAGCAGCGGAAACGCGTGACGAGTCGAGCGTACGAGTTACATGGTCTGATCTCTCTCTCTCTCTCACGGTGGTGACGGCTCCTAACGCTTTCAGCGCGACTCCTGCTGGTGATTCAGATCGAAAGACGGAGCTCTGTCGCTCAACCCGCCTGCCGAGGCCCCGTGGACCCAGGATGAGGTATGATGGCATCTGTCATCATCATCATCATCATCATCATCATCTTGGTCCATACACATGAGTGATCTCGTTGCGCACGCGCTCCTCAGGACGAGAAGCTGCGCGAAGGCGTCCTCGAGCACGGCGGCAAGAAGTGGAAGATAATCGCGCAGCGCTTCCCGAACCGCACACCCTCGCAATGCAACCGTCGGTGGAACAACCTTCAGAGCGTCGGGATGGGCGTGAAGAAGGCGTGGAGCCCGCGCGAAGATGCAGAGATGGAGAGACTCGTCGATCGATACTCCGCCAAGAAGTGGGCGGTGATCGCCTCGTACCTGCCTGGTCGAAACGGAAAGCAGTGTCGCGAGCGGTGTGTTCGCCGTTGCGTTCGCCTCTTCCGCTTAGAGAGTGCGGGAGGCTAATCAGCGCTGGTGGCGCTCGCTGTCCGTTACGTAGGTGGCACAACCAACTCAACCCGGAGATCAAGAAGGGTCCCTGGACCGAGGAGGAGGACGAGATCATCCTCGTGAGCCAGGCATTGTACGGCAACTGCTGGGCCAAGATCGCGGAGAAGCTCCCGGGGCGGACGGACAACGCCGTCAAGAACCACTGGCACTCGTCGATGAAGTCGAAAAAAAAGAAGCGCGACGCTGCAGCAGCGGTTGTCAAGTCGAGCAACCAGACCTTCAAGATGCGTCGCGTTTGTTCGAAGGCAGCGTCTCGCCGGAGCAAGCGCTCGAAGAAGGCGAAGAAGAGCGGCTCGGCGGTGGCGCCAGTGGTCGTAGTGTCACCCACCAGCGCAGAGGATATCGACGAGGAGGTCGCCGCCGATCTCGGCGTGTGGGACGCGTTGGGTATATGCTGCACGGCTCCTTCCTCCTCGCTGTGCCGTGCGCTCGACTTCGCCGAGGCTGAGATGGCGACGCCTCCGGAGACTGCCATGGTGTCGGGTGCGCAGCCGTTGGGCATTTCTCGCGTCAACGCTTTCTGCGAGGCGCTCTTCGCGGAGAAGGAGGGCTCGCTCTTCGGGCTTGAGGCGGAGGATCCGAGCGCGGCGGCGTTTGTCGATGTTGACGAGAGCGAGAACGACGTGGATGCGATCGCGGATGTCGATTTCCACTCGATCACGCCGTGCATGTTCGACGATGTCATGAGCTCGTGGGAAGACGAGCACGGCGACGGCGTCTCGGACGTGTCGTCAGCGCTGTTGTCGTCGCCGGTGAGCTCCTCAGGCTACAGTCCACCGACCATCCCGTCGACAGCGGCGCCGGCGCTGTTCCCGGGCCTGAGCGACTGCAACTGGTTGCGTCCCGACTACCTCCCCGAGGCCGAGTTTGGTCGCCATGGCGTCGTCTCCCTCTGGGACGACGGCATGAAGATCAAGACGGAGATGCCGAACCCGGCGCCGTCGAGCGACCTGGGCTCCGACTCGACCAAACTGGAGGTGTCGCCGATCATGGACTCGCTCATGTGCCTGGGCTCGTCGAGCTCGGCTGCGCTCGAGGCGTTATCGCTGCCGGCGCTGCGGTCGGCCGAGGACGCCAAGGCCGGTGTGGATACGGGCTTGTTGATGGCCGGCGACTACCACAGCGTCGATCTGGACGCAATGATGGACATGGCGCTGGTCGTGTAAAGCGATCAAGGCGGCCGAGCGGGACGCTGTCGCAGAGGCCATGGCGATGTACAGTGGACGTTCGATGTGCGTCGAGGTGGTGCGGTGCGTCTTTGGGATCCAAACGCGCGCGTGTTTGCTTTCTTCTCGTGTTGTGAAGACGTAGACGCCGGGTGGCGCCGGCTTAGACTACAGCGAGCGAGCCGCCACGCTGAGGGCGAGAGGCGCGCGCGCTCGTCGCCGGCAGCCATCCCGTCCGCGAACTCCACGCCTCGCTCCTCCGTCCGGATCGCCAGCCTGCCGCGGTCATGAGGGTGCTTGAGTCTACAAGCGGCCGCCAGCCTTCTTGATCTTCTCGGCCTGCGCATGCATTAGGCAAGCAAGCGAGCGAGCATACGTTAGCAGGCAGCGAAGACAACACCTCCCACCGCCAAGCAGCAGACAGCTACGACAGAGTGAGCGAAGAGGGACGCACGTCGAGGTAGGCCGTGCCGTAGGGAAGGAACTCGTCACTGTGCGACGCAGCGACGGCGACGTAGTCCTTGGCCTGCTTCGTGATGTCAGCGGCCTCGTCGTCCGACAGGTCGCGCACGTACTTGGCCGGGTTACCGGCCCAGAGCTGGCCCGAGGGGATGCGGCGCCCGGGCGGCACGACCGCGCCAGCGGCGATGATCGAGTTGGACTCGACGAGCGCGCCGTCGAGGATGATGGCGCCCATGCCGATGAGCGCGTTGTTCTCGATCGTGCACGAGTAGAGCGTGCAGCCGTGGCCGATGGTCACGTCGTTGCCGATCGACGTGCCGGGGGCGAGGCCCGGCGTCGTGGCGCTCGCCGTGTGGATCACGGTGCGGTCCTGCACGTTCGTGCGGTTGCCGATGCGCACTTGGTTGAGGTCGCCGCGGATGACCACGTTATAGAAGACGGACGCGTCGTTGCAGATCTCCACGTCGCCCACGATCGTCGCGTTCGGCGCGACCCACACGTCGTGCGCGATCTTCGGGCGCTTGTCGTACAGGTTCACGATCTGGCGGTGGCGCGAGACTGGTGACATCATTATCAAGCGCCGCGCCGGCCCAAACAGTTAGTCTCCGCCCGTTCGTCCATCGCCGGCGACAAGCCTCTCTCACACTTCTCCTTGAAGGCGTTGTCGCCCAGCACGCGCAGACCGAGGCGGTCGAGCGCCTGGCCGGTCTCCCGCACGCAGCGTCCGAGCTCGAAGGTCACCTTGCGCATCATGTTGGCTGTCGCGGACCTCCCTCGGCTGCCGATCGATCGACTTGTCGCCCCCTTCGCCAGCGGCCCGCGCGCGATCAAATGCCGAGCGGCTGCGAGGGAGGGGGAGCCGAGACCACCACAAAAGAGGTCAGTCCGGATGAGATGCGCATTATCCGGACAGACACAGTTTCATCCAATGGACGCAGAGACAGTCTGTTTGTAGCGAATCAGAGACGCTGCTCGGAATCTCTCTCACCAGCAACACGCATTCTTCATGTCTTTGGGTGTGATATTTGCAGTTCCTGCCAACACAAACAAATGAATGGTTGTATGTGTGGGAATGAATGCACAACCACCAGAGCGCCTGTAGCCATCGACCGCTTGGAACGCAAGTGCACACGAGCTCGTGTATTCGTACAGGACGCCCTAGCGCCGAATGCTCGCGCGCCAAGGCGCGTACAGCTCGCGGAGCAGCCGTCAGGGGGTGGAGCCGCTTGGACTGGCTGCGCAGCGACGGCCCGTGCAGCAGGTGTCCGCATGCTCACAGGATCGTGCAGCCGGATTCGTCGTTGACCTCCAGTAGCCCCGAGTCGCGCTCGATCTCCTTGATTAGATAGGTAAAGACTTCGGCTGCAGCGAGGGGTCAGTTCATCCGCGGCACGCCAGTCAGCCCCCTTTGTGGCCTGCTCACTCCATCACGACTCCCGGCGCAGCCGAGGCGAGACGTACTAATATTCTCGTTATCCTTGGCGGAGCACTCGACGAAGGGACATTCCCACTGCCGCGCGAGCGCCTGGCCGTCTTCGACCGACACCTGCCTGTGGATTCGCAAACGCGGCGGCAGCCGGGAAGATGGTGAGTCCGTCGGACCGAGGGAGGGAGGAAGCAGGCGCGCATCCCAAGCGAATGCACAAACAGCGCGCAGCGCGGGTGGAGACGCGCCGCCGCCGTCGCTGCCGCCGTCGCCGGTGCCGGTGCCGACGCCGACCTCAGGCTCAGTCAGATCAGATCTTACCTGCTCTTGTCCAGGTCCGACATGCTGCCAACCAGCACGCGCGGCGGGCGGGAGCCCAGCATGTTGAGCAGCTTCTCGTTGATGAGCTTCAGCTTCTCGAACGATGTCTGCGACCCGATCGAGTACACGAGCACGTAGCCGTGCACGCCCACGGACGCCGCCTGCGAGAAGTTCGAGTACTCGTCCTGCAAAGAGGGGGGAGGGAGGAGGCACGGGCGGACGTGAGTAAGCGAGCGTATGAGATACTCGCGGCGAGGCCAAGAAGCCACGGGTGCCGGCGCACGCGTACCATGCCGGCCGTGTCCACGATATCCGTGACGAAGTGCGCGTTGCGGAAGCGGATCGTCTTGTGGAACGTGTTCTCGATGGTCGGGTCGTAGTTCTCCACGAAGCGGTTCTCCACGAAGCACGTCGTGAGCGACGACTTGCCCACGCCCGGGTAGCCGAGCACCGTGAGCTTGCGCTGCACCTCCACGGGCGCCATCGCCGCGGACAGAGAGGGAGAGGACGCGCGAGGGCGAGCGCGGCAGAGGGGGTCGCCGCCGCTTCCTTTTGGCTGTTGTTGGTTTGTATGAGCCTGCCTTGCCGCCCGGGAAGGAAGGGAAGCGAGCGAGCCGCCCGCGTCATATCTTTGGGAAGGCAGACACAGTACGGAGTGTGTGCCGTTCGGGGCAAACTACGCGCATTCTTTGTCGTCCGAACGTTGCGTTATTTCGGAAGAGTGACAGTATCGAAAAATCAGCCCCAATTGCCGCGTGGAAACCGCGCGCACAGAGGGAAACCGAGCCAACGTGCTGGAAAGGGCGGCGGCGGAGACCCGAGCGCCGGCCGCTCGACATCGGCAGGGCCAGGGCAAGAGCGAACGAGGGGAGACGAGAGGAGACGAGAGGAGACAAGTGCGCGCGCTAGCCGACCGGACGAATGGACGGCAGTGGACACCAGTCGCTCCGGACGCCGCCGCGCGGCATGTCGCTCGCGCCAACGGTCCGTCCGCCGGCGGCAGCCTCGGCGACGGCGTCACCTGCAGGCCTGACGCGCGCGCGGCCCGCGAGCGCCAGCACGCGGTTGCGGCAGAAGCCGGGGGACGTGGGCCAGCCGGACTTCTTCGCGTCGTTGGGCGTCGAGTCGACCTCGTCGGCACCAGCGCGCCGCAACGCGAGCTTCACGGCCGGCAGCAACCGCAGCTTCAGCAACATCACGATGCGGACGTCTGCGAGCTCGGCTACGACGACGACGACGACGACGACCTCGAGCAGCGGACTCAGCCTCCCGACCGGCCTGAGCGCGGGCGGAGGCTTCCGCTCCGGCACGGGGTTCTTCGCCAGCGGAACGTCATCGACGTCAGCGACGCCAACGGGAGCGTCGACCGCGCTCGGTGGCACCAGCAGCTGGCGCTCACCTGCCGCTGGTTCCAGTAGCTCCATGTTTGGCGCGGCGGGTTCCGGCAGCAGCCACAGCAGCAGTCTACGCAGCCCCGCGTTCAGCTCCCGTACGACGTCATTCAATTCGGGACTGGCTTCCCCGGCTGCCGCAGCTCTGCAATCGCCCGCTGCTGCTGCACTCCAAGCGCCTTCGCCGTTCGCAATGAAGTCGCCTGCCGCGAGGAACTGGTCGGCGCCTCCGATGAGGACGGCGACACCATCGGGGGCGAACTCGTTTGCAACCAGCTCGAGTGCGACTCCAACTCGTCGATCTTTTGCAACTGCTGGATCATTCTCTGGCAGCACGAGTGCGACACCTACCCATGCGTCGTACGCTGGTGCTGCTTCGACAGCGAGGTCGTTTGCGGGAAGTGCGAGTGCGACGCCTACGCATGCTTCGTATACTGGTGCTACTTCGACAGCGGGGTCGTTTGCGGGAAGTGCGAGTGCGACGCCTACGCATGCTTCGTATACTGGTGGTGCTTCGACAGCGGGGTCGTTTGCGGGAAGTGCGAGTGCGACGCCAACTCATGCTTTGTTGGCTACGACTGCTACCACAGCATCTACCACCACTACCAGTGCTGGTACTAGCCTTGGAAGAACCGTCACGGCGCGCCAGACAACCCAAGCCGCCACGACAAGTTCTTCAACTTGGGCTTCGGGGTTACCTTCCGCTGATTCGAGTACCGCGAGTGGCACCGTGAGTGCTGTTAGCAGAGCTGCACCATCGTCGGTGAGTGGTGCGATCCCGAGTGCCCAAAAGCCGGCGCAACTGTTCTCAATGGACGACGCGGACGCCATGTTTGAAGACGATGGATGGGGGTGCGACTCGCCATCGACGGTGCTCTCTAACCCGATGGAAGAAGCGGAGAGCGCGGAGACTCAAACTGCTGACAAGGAAGACGGCGATGACTTTGGGTGGGCCGAAGATGATTTTGCCATGGTCGACGCTGCGCTGAGCGCACAGCCAGACGGTCCGACGGCATCGGAGCCTGCCGGTGGATCAGGTGCGGGCTCGAAGGCGGTTGCAGCCACGGCCACATTTTCGATGTCCTCGGTTACACCCGTGGCCTCTTCATCCGTCGAGTCCTTCTCTTACGGCGCGAAAAGCGTGGAGCAGCCATGGTCGACATCTCGACCGAGTCTCCCGAGTGCTATGGACAGCAAACATACAGACAACTCGCTCGCCAGCCACCAGGATGACTTGCCCGACGCCCCGGTGTTTGCTGAGAGCAAGACAGAGGAGTCGCGCGCCAACGATAGCGAAGCGGCGGACTTGCCGAAGGTTGCGGTGGAAGAATTTGAGATCCCGACTGCTGAGGGTGTGGCGGCTGTGGCTACTGCTGGCGATTTCTGGAACGATGACGACGATGACGAAGGATTGTTTGATCATGACGATCACGCGAATGAAGAATGGGACGAGACGATTCGAGGCACTGATGAAGATGCTGTGGCGGACAAGCAACCTCAACAGCATGATGCAGTTATCACGCCAGCATCAGTGGAGCCCACTTCTGTTTCCTTTGTGGCTGCTGAGACGTCGATTGTGTCGGAGGAGAAAGCATCGGAGGAGGATGGCGTACACCAGGCGACTGAGAGCGTATCTGCTTCAGAAGAGATATCGTTGTCTGCAAGTCATGATGTGGAGGCGTATTCGACAGTTGATTTGGAGTTGAGAAGCCATGCCGAGAGTTCAATGTTCCTCAGCACTGAGCACAGCGTGGTTGGCGCCGAGAACACTGCGACTGAACAAGCACGAGAGAATTCTTGGAATTCGTCCGACAATATTGAAGCCTCAGAATCTGCTGCTACTGCCAGCGTGCCGTATTCAGGCGAGCACTCGGCACAGTTTGGACATCACCCGCATGGTGTGTCGTTTGCCGACGAGATCCACTCGGAAAGCAGCAACCACGAGCAGAAAAGTAGCATCGAGGAACAGTCGATTGTTACCTCGACGACCAATTATGATCAAGCGAATCCGTCGGGCGTCGTGGAGAGTGCCGAGCACGAGAACAACGGCCTTTTCTCCAAATCTGGTGAGGCATCGGAGGCAGGTGAGGATGGTGGCGAGGGTGGTTTGCATGCGGAGCAGACTTCTGTTGAGGCGTCTAGTTCTACTCCTGGAAAAGAACTCGACTCTGAAGACCACTCAAGCAAGACCGACGGCAATGATGAGTACCGCGGAGACTCTGTCTCATTCTTCAGCGGCGTGGGAAGCAGCAGCGGCGGTCAGTCGCTTGGATCCTTCAGCGAAGTGTCAAGCCGCCTGCCGCCGTACGGCTATCAATCGTCGTATCGCGGTCCGGGCAGCGAGGCATCCTCGACAGAACGGAGTGTGCGTGACATGGACGGGAGTTCAATTCGTTCGTATGGCGTGTCTTCAGCTGGAGCAACATTTGGTGGATCGGAGCGGGTGAGCGAGGGAGCGTTTTCCGATGGCACGGCATCGGAGACCCCGAGTATCGTGGATTCGTCCAATGCCAGCACAGCATTCGGGACAGACTTTCCATCTGTGAGCGAAGGGCAGTTCTCGGCGCCGGGGACGACGTTTGGTGGATCGGACAATGTCAGTGACCAGTTTTCGGACGGCAATGCTTCGGAAACAGCAAGTGTGAGCGAGTCGGTGACGCATACAACGAATGGGTTCGTGTCGCAGTACCAGCCGTCCACCGGCCATTACGTGACCGAGACTATTGCGGAGTCAAGCTCGTCAGGTCCGTTCCCTGACGACTCAATGGACGAGCGCGCCTCGCATAACCTGGAGTCTACCGAAGACACTACTGTCGCATCAGCGTCGAGTCTTTTCGGATCGACGGGCGAGTCGACTGGGTACAACCATGCGTCGCTGTCGTTTTCACGCAGTCACGATAGCAGCCGTACCCAGTATACGTCGGTGAATGCGGCGCCAACTGAGACCACCGACACCCAAGAAGGCTCCTCAAACACAAAGATCCAAAGTGCAGATGCACTCTTTGGCTCCTCGAGTGACGCTGACTCGGGCCCTTTCAGCTCGTTTGGCAGCGCTGCCGCTCCTTCAAATACGCCTGCAATGACTGTCGAGCATGAGCTGCCAACGTCAGATGCAAGCGAGCTGTTCGGATCTTCCGCTCCAAGTGGAGGCGGCGGTGTATTTGGGAGCGCACCGAGCCACTCGTCGGGCTTCGGCTACGACAACACATCGTACGGACAGGTAAGCTGTAGGAGGCGCAAATCGTCCTCGACTGTGTACATTGCGCTGACAGTGTGTTGCTGTTGTTAGGGGTACCATCACGATCAAGACCAGCAGCAGAGCTACGAACAGCAGTCGTATGACCAGTTTGGCCAAGGACAGTCTGCCACCGCGCAAAATACGTACGGAAGTGGCTATAACTCTTACGACTATGCGAGAGGATCGCAATACGCTCAGCCGGAGCGCGACCCATTCCAGCATGAAGCCTCTTCGGCGCCAGCCCATGGCATGTTCAGTAACTCCACCCAGAATGCTTCTGCCGGGGACGCGGCTTCGTTGTTTGCGAGTACGAGCTCGGCGGCGTCAAATGCTTTTGAGACGTCAAGCCACGCAGATAGCTACTTCGGCGGAAGCACGCCGTCCCAGGAGCAGCCGGGCTTTGCGTCAGCTTCAAACTTCTTTGGTGGGAGCGTTCCCTCACACGAACCTCGCGGCTACTACAGCGGGAACCAAGCAAGCGAAGCGCCGGTCGGAGGCAGCAGCAACCCGTCAGTTGCCTCCGCCGAGAATTTGTTTGCCGGCGGAGGTGGCTATTCGCGTGGGAATGATGCCGCACAAGCTTACAGCAGCTCGAGCCAGCAGTCGGCGTCAGAGCTCTTTGGGAGTAACGGCCCGCCTGCCGCTGCTGATAGCCCATTCAACACTAGCGGCTCGTACGCACCTACTCCTGCCCATGCAACGGAACGATTTGCTCCAGCCCTGGAGCGGCGAGAATCAGCAAGCAGCGTGTTTTCGACCCACTCGGCGCAGTCAACATCGTTTGAGCACAGCCACTCCGATCTGCCTCATACGCCAAGCAGCGCTGCAGAGGCGGCCTCTTCAGCTCTGGGAGCTTCAAGCGGATTTGCTCACCGCTCACTGAGCAGCGAGCACGGGAATTCCTTCGGATATGGCGAACGCCGAGGTGTGCAGCCCCCATCGGACTCGTCGTTACCGAAACATCCCCACCGTGGCATCCACTCTTCCTACGAGACGAACGAGTTCTTCTACGCAACGTCTCGGCAGACGCATCAGGGCTTTGTCCACGGATCTACCGACGCGAGTTCGTACTTTGGCTCGTCTTCTGCAAGTGGAAGCCAGCAGTCGGCAGGAACCAGGAACGCAACGCCGGCATCGGCTGATACGTTCTTTGGACAATCATCTTCGCCGACTGACGCGTCGATCCATGGCACGAACGCGCCAAGTACACCAGGAGCGACTCCACCCAGCAACTGGTTTGAGAGCAACAGCAGTGTGACTGCTCCACCGAATTTGCAGCGTGGAGCGAGCAACGCATCGTCGACATACAGTGAGCACCACCACGGCACTACCACTGATACAGAGCAATGGGGTTACCACACGGAGGCTCCGCCAAGCGATTCGTCCGCGAGTGCCTTGGTGACTGGACTCCCCCATGGTGCGGGAGAAGCCGGTCGAACTGACCAAGGTACTGTGGCGTTTGGATATCAAGAGGAGTCGATCGAGCATACACCAAGTGGATTGGTCGCCAATTCCGCCAACGCGCTTGCCGTGAATCAGCCTAGCACGTCGATCCAGAACAGTTCGCCCGAAGGCTACTCTAACCAGTATCCACCGTCGGACGTACCTACTGAGCGCGAGGGAGCGACACAGCTACCTCAGCAAGATACTGTTCCTGGCATGCGTACCCCAGATGAAGTGTCTTCTGATGTGAAGGAGCAGCAAGAGCCCAAGCAGGCAATTGAGTCTAGCGAGCCAGCGTCTAGTGGGCTCGAGGAGCAAGCTGAGCAAGAGCACGAGAGCAAGCACCAGACTCAAGGTGACAGCGCATTCGAGACCAGTCACGAGGCATTTGGCTCAGACGCGAACAACTCGTTTGACCAGATCGGTAGCGACTCCGCGGCCTCCTCTCTGTTTACCGGCAATGACGCAGCCGATTCGTCTGCAGATCCGTTCGGTTCGAGCGCCTCGCCATTCGAAAACGCTGGGGAATCCTCCTCACTGTTTGCAACATCTCCACCACAAGCTGGAGCGTTTGAAGGCGCCGGGCAACAAAACGATTTTTTCGCGTCTGGGCCGCCGGGCAACAGTGCACCGTCGTTCTACGCTAGCGAGGGATACACCAACGATACGTATGGTCAGCAAGGACAGCAGCAGTACGGCGCGAATGCATCTCCGGATGCGTTTGGCGGGAGCGCAAACCAATCGGGTTCCTATTTCGACCATCAGTACCAGGAGCACCATCAGTATCAGCAGCAGCAATATCAGCAGCCAAATGAGCAGCAGCAGTACGATCAAGCTCAGCATCAGTACAATCAAGTTCCGCAGCAGCAGCAGTCGACGTACCAGCAACACTACCAGCACGACCAGCATCAATTTGGGATGCAGCAGCAACAGCAGCAGCAGCAGCAAGGTTTTGCTCACGTGCCTCAGGTCGCATCACCTCAGAGTTTGTACCAGCAGCAAGCGAATGTGGGCGGCTACGATCAAGGATATAGCTCGATGAATGTCCAGCAGCAGCAGCAACAGCAACCGCCGCAGTTGCAGCAGTTCCCGACAGCGCGTCCAGCTGGTCTGAATCGTGCGTACGGCGGGAGGTCTGGGTTTGGCGCAGCGAAGCCGGCGGTTTCTTCTCCATCGACATCTGCCGGATTGTCGTCAATGACGCCAGCAACACATTCACCGGCCGTCAGGACGAGCAACAAGTACAAGGACCCAACTCGTGTGGCGCCTTCATGTCTGACGGCATTTGGATTCGGCGGCAACGTCGTGACCATGTTTCCCAAGCGCAAGCTGCTTCTCAATATCGCAGGCAGCAGCTTCCGCAACAGCCCGCGTCCCGTTGGGTATGTGGTTGGTCGCTGTTTGCGGTATCGAGCTGCTATTGATATGGTGTTGCTTCTTTTTGTACTTACTGTCACAGGACGTCCCAGCTGGAGCACGCGGGACACGGCGAACTGCGCAAGGGCCCCGTGGGGATCTATCGCATGGAGCAGTTGCACCCAAAGGACGATTTCATGGAGCAGTTGGACAAGTTCCCTGGTCCTCTCACCGACAGTGTAGGCGACGATGCCGTGCTGCAGTACCTCGAAGAGCGCATGCAGCTACTTGAAGCCAGTGGTGGCGACGCCAGCGAAGACGAGCGGCTGCTGCTCGGCGTGCTGCGCGTGTTAGTGAAGTGCAACGGGAAACTGTGCAGCTCATCGGATGCCACTACTGCTCCCGGATCTCGCCACAGTGACCCGAGCTCGCCCGAAGCCTTGCTCATTGAGCTCCTCCGTGAGAGTGATCGCCGACGCCAAGCGTACGTTTGGAGGCGGGTTTGCGCTGAGCTCCTGCCGTTGCATGCTGACGCACTGCTGGTTTCTCTGTTTGCTACTACCAGAATGCATCCAGTGGCGATCCCGGCCCCTCGACCGCCGCAGACTGGGATGGTAAGATTGTTTGCATTGCGAGCTTCAGGGTGGAGACTAATCGACATTCTCACCTCGATGGAACGTTACGAACAGCACCCGGACGTTGTGTCCAAGAACGCGGCGCAGATCCGAGAGTTGCTGCTGGTGGGCGACCGTGTGGCTGCCGTCGAAGCCGCGATGAGCGCGCACATGTGGGCCGAAGCGCTCTTGCTCGCGTCAAGTACGACTCAAGACGAGTACAGGCGCGTGGTGCGTCAGTTCCTGGACGCTCACTACTCATCTGGCGACCCGAGCCGCGCGCTGCTGCTGGCGCTGTCCGACCAACAGGAGAAGAGCGTTCAGGAACCGCAGCGCCTGCTTCAGACCCGGCTGCATCCCCACAAGGACGACCACGCTACACCGACGTCGCTCATCTTAGCGACGTGGACGCGCCACGTGCAGATCCTTGTCGCAAATGCGAACCCCGACACGAGCAGCATCTTGACGGAGCTCGGCGACCGACTGTGGCGCGAGAAGGACGCCGTCGTGGCTGCGCACACGTGCTATCTGCTCGCGGGCGTAGGCGTCGACGCGCCGTCTCCTGCCGCCAAGATGGCGCTGCTTGGAGCCGATCATCGCTCGCCTTCCCAGGCGAGGTTCTATGTGTCGGCGTCATCAGTCCAGCGCACAGAAGTGTACGAGTGGTCCCAGCGGCGCGCTCTCGGTTCGTCAGCAGCCATCCAGCTGCCGTTCCAGGGCTACAAGCTCATCCACGCGATGGTTTTGGCCGACCACGGGAAGCTGGAGACGGCGTTCCGGTATGTGAGCGCGATGCTCTCGGTCATTCGCGGCATTACGGCGACGATGAAACCCGGGACGTCCATGTACCTCGAGGGTATGCAGAACCAGCTCACGGTGCTAGACGACCGGTTGAGGCAGCACCTTGGGCAGGACCGCGTTGCGACGGTCGCGGCGGAGGTTGCTGCGAGTAACAGTCGCGCGGGAGGCGCCGGCGGCCGCCAGGGCAAGTGGGGGCTCGGCAGCATGCTGCGCAAGATGGGCAACGTGGTCAACAGCATCGTCGAGGGCGGTGATGCGCCGCCAATAGCCGCGACCAGTAGCGCGGCACTGAACGCTGGCGGACTCTTTGCTGGCGCCGGACCCGGTGCTGTCGAGTCCCCGTCGGCATCCTCGACGCCTTTGATGTCTGCGTTCGCGAGCGATGCGCCTGGTTCGGCTCGTGGCGGCGACAAGAGCGCCAGTGGATCGGTTCCCGCACCCGGATCGTCGCGTAGCGTCCACGACTACTCTGCTCCAGCACTGCAGCAACAGCAGCAACCACCCACGTCGACGTCATCTTCTGGGCCATTCTCGGGACGTGGAGGCGAGAGTTACGCGCCTCCGCCTGCTCCATCGCAGCAGCAACAGCAGCAGCAGTACGAGCAGCAGCAGTACGAGCAGCAGCAGTATGGCCAGCAGCAACCGTTTGAGCAAGCGCCGTCGCAGTATGAGCAGCCCACTGCACCGCCGCCTGGCCCGCACTCGAGCGCGGGCAGCGTCGGGTCTGGACCGCCGTCGTCTCGCGGTCCACCGCTCGTCGCGGCTTCGTCGGCTTCTCAGCCCAAGTTCTTTGGCTACAACATGGCGGCGCAGCAGCAGCAGCAGCAACAACCGCCGCGGAGTAACGACAGCCGCGCTAGCCATGGCTACGGCCCGGGCTCGACTAGCGGCACGAGCGGCCCGGCGATGATGGCGCCAATGCCGACACCGCCGCTGTCGTCGTCGTCGACGTCATCGCTGCCGGGCAGTCGCTTCCAGAAGCCGCAGCTCGATCTGTCGAGCGACGCCGGCCCTCGCGGCGCGCTCTTGGCGCAGGACAAGGCCCCAGTTACGTCGTCGGGATCCGCAGACGCCAAGGAGATGCTCGAATCCAAGGCGTCGAGCAAGGCGACGGTGCTGGCAAGCAGCGGACCCGCGAGTGACAAGGGCAAGGCGAGTCCCAAGCACCAGGACGCGAAAAAGAGCGCGCGCTCCAAGACGCCGCCGCCAAGCAGCTCCAAGAGTAGCAGCGGGTGGTTCAAAGGGCTCTCGTCGCTCGCGTCGGGCTTCATCGCGAGCAAGATGAACCCGGACGCCAAGGTGGCGAAGCTCGGTGAGCAGATGGAGGCGTACTACGACGAGGACAAGAAGCGCTGGGTCTTCCCGGGCGAGACTGAGGCGGAGGAGCCCGCGATGCCCAGCGCGCCGCCCATCGGCCCGCTCCCGGGTAGCACGCCGGCATCGACGAGCGGGATGCCGAGTACCGGGCCTCCTCCCGCGAGCAGCGGCCCGCAGTCGGCGCCTGGGTCGACAGTGAGCGCCGCTGACGACCCGCTAGCTGCTCTTATGGCCCCGCCGCCCATGCGCGCGCACGCGGCGCTCATGCAGCAGGACCCGCTGGCCGCCATGATGGCGCCGCCGCCCGCGCGCGGGCCTGGCGCGTACGGCTCGGCGCGCGGGCGTCCGGGTCCCGGCGCCGGCCGCCCCTCGCGGCCGCAGTTCAAGGTGTTCAAGCCCATGGCGCCGACAACGACGAGCCCGGCCCCGCCGAGCGACGGTGGCGGCGACGCTCCGCCGCCCTCGGAGTGAGCGAACCGCCTCGCCAGCCGGTCGGCCGCAGGCTGCGGAGAGGGATAGACCGCGCTCGAGACGCGCGCGCGTGCATGTGCTTGCCCATTGATCCATCCGTTTGACTGTCGGTGTCGGTCCGCACGCGGCCGGTCGCTCGCGCCACTCACTCCTGGTCGCGGCGATCGCTGGCGGACGGCGGCTGCGAGTCTGGCGGCGCCTGCAGCGCGTCCACGCCGAAGAACTCGTCCAGCTTGCGATCTGCGTACTTTTGGATCTGCCGCACCCGCCACAGCACGCGCGTGAGCTCGCTCCTCCCTGTCTGCAGTCGGCGTGGCCGACGCGCGGACGCACCGCGGTGAAGGCGTGCGGCGGTGGCTCGGACCGGTCGCCGGAGTCGCCGTCGGCGTCCCCGGCGGGCGCGTAGCGGCGCCGATGGCCGTACTCGGTGAAGAGCACGAGCTTGACCGTCATGGCGGCGCACGCAACCCACGAGAAGAGCTGCAGCGACCGATGGTACCGGCGGTCGATCATCCTCTCGCTCGTCCTTGGCGACTCGCTTGCTTGTCACGCGCTCGCTCGTCTCGCTCGCTCGTCGCGCTCGGTGGTGATGGAAGTGCAAACGGAGGGCTACTATTCGTCAAAACTCGAAGCGTTCTTGTTTTTTGTCCAATGAACGAACGACCATGATCTTGGATGGATTGCGCGCTACGCTCACTTCACGCTAACAGTTATCGGCGCTTTTTGTTTGCTGTTCCGAATTTCTTGATTTCGAATAGCTGTCCCTACCATGCGTCTGCCACTTCATTTGATTCTGAGTCAGAAGGAGATTTGTGACCAGCGCGCAAAAGCAGCGCACGCAAAAGCTGCGCAAGCAAACCAGTTTTGCACATCAAAGTGGCTGCACGCAAAGCTAATGCTGAGGGATAAAAGGCTAAGCACTCGGAGCTCGACAAACCCGGGCAACCCTTTAAGTAGTTGATTCCATCCCTCAGTGTCTGCCAAGTACTCATACCAGAGAAAGGAATAGGTGTACCTAGTCATCGAGATATCCTCTGGCGCTACGCGGGATTCTTTCGCATCACGCCGCAACTTCCGCGTCATCACTGCCGTACGTTGGGGCGAGAATGTCTTTCAATATTCTGTACACGTCAATTCCACCAAGGTCATAACAGCGCTTGATAAGCTTGTGAAATCGATGATAGAAGTTCGCTTTAAAGACAGTTTTAGTCTCCGTCGCCATCCGGAAAGATGTATTTTGAAACCTGCCTTGGTTAATCTGTGCGCTGCAAGCGAAAGAAATGCGTTGCACACGCTAAAACCGGTACAAAGCAACAGATTTGCCGAAGCTGTCGTCTGTGGCGACAACATTTTGACGAGAAGAGACGGTCACTGCAGAAAGGCGCTTGTAACAGAACGATTCATTCAGCAACTCAACAGCAACTCCTTAACCCAGCAATCGGATCGCATGCATGTTCGCGAGAATATACGCCTCCTTCATCGCTTTGTTCATATCCATCCAAACGTTCTCCCACGACAATGTCTTGACTTCATCTTTGCAAAACGCATTGAGCGAAGTTTTGGCAACACTGATTTCAGTATTGTCGTTTTCCACTACGAGGGAGCGCTTCGCTTCGCTCGGCATCAGTGTTTGTGACAGTCATGCGAGTAGGTATATTTTCCCCGATTCAATCGAATTGAATTGTGTCACCATCGCGCAGTCTTTCGTTCAAAGTCAACACATCAATGTTGATGCGAGTACATACACTCATTGCTTCCAAGTATCAGTCCAGGAAGTGCCGTCGTCGTGATGCCAGCCACCGCACAGTGCAACACTTGCAACAGCACAGGTTCATTGTCAGTATATATGTCGCTACCTGGCC
>JAADYC010000454.1:0-19971 GCA_023338135.1 Phytopythium kandeliae | reverse complement strand
TTCTCGACGTACGCTTGCAGGATGGCTAGACACCCTGGATCCGGAGAGTACCCTCTGTTTGCGAGCATGGTCCAGCAGAACGCAATCTCCACAGGCGCGTTCTGACCGCCTAGCTTCCGTTCGAGACGCATATCAATCTGTCCGAGCCAAAGTGCATCCATTCCCGACTTGTGGATGAACGTGCCGCCTGCAAACAGCGAGAACGGCGTGTGGTCGTGGCCTCCGAGGATAAGGTGAATGCCCGGAACCTGGCGCGCGAGGCGCTGATCCTCGTCCACACTGAGGTGCGTGACAGCCACGACCGCGTCTACCTTGTGCTCGGACTGTAGCCGCCTGACGCATCGGCGCGCGTGGACCACCTCGTCCTCGAAGCGCACCGAGTCGCCCGCGAACGGATCGCGACCCGTGACGGTCGTGCACACGCCGAAGATACCGAGGCGCAGTCCGTTGGCAAGCGGTAGCACGAGCACGTCCGAGACGCCTGGGAAGAGCTCGCTCGAGTCGGTGCAGCGGACGTTGGAGCCCAGCTGCGCGAATCGTGCATCGCGGAGCAGCTCGCGCGTGAGCGGCGCGCCAAAGTCGAACTCGTGGTTGCCGAGCACCACGACGTCGACTTGCAGCGCGTGGAGCACCTGGACCATCATGGCGCTGCGATTGGTGTGGCGGAGACGAGGTGAGCTAGTTCCGCAGAGAGAGAAAGAGAGAGAGAGAAGCGATGGGGATAAGGGCGTCAGCGAGACGCACCCCTTGTCGCGACGGTCGAGCTCCGAGCGCCAGAGGAAGTCGCCGTTGAGCGTCACGACCACACGCGCAGCCGTCTCGCGGGCCAGTCGCGCGCGTGTCTCGACCAGCAGCGTCGCCGCCTCGGCGATGCCTGCGCCACGGCGACGCGTGAGCAGGAGCAGGCGTCCGACGGCCGGATCCGCCGCCTCCACGGCAGAAACGCACCACCCATGCCGGTCAGGGTGTTGGGAAACAGCTCATAGACGTCGTTGAGAGTCAAGAAGATCACGTGCGCGCTCGCGCTCGCATTCAACGGCGCTGGAGGCGGCAGCGCGCCGGCCGAGGTGCCTCCTCTAGCATCGTCGGCGAGAAGCGCCTCGCTGGACATCACTTTGAAGAATGGGACGCGGAAACATGAGGTTTGAGCAAGTATTGCTTTGACTGGGTTGTTCAGTATGTCTGACGCTCAGAATCGGATACTGCTCAGAATGGATGTATCGTTTCTGGCGGGTCTTTCTTCTCGTTGGGAATCCGATCAGATCGCGGCTCGCTCGCTCGCTCGCTCACGAAAGAAAGCAAACGAGCGGCATGGAGGGCAGGCGCTTGTGGGAGGAGGAGCTCGTGTTTGCGGCGCGCTCGAACGACCTGGCGGCCGCACGGGAGGCGCTAGAGCACGGCGCGTCGGTGAACTGCCGTGTGGGTTTTGACGTGTCTGTCGCGATCGCAGTAGAGCGGGAATACTGGGAGTTGGCGCAGTTCCTCGTCGACAACGGCGCCGACGTGAACCTTCCAGATCGAGGGGGAGGGACGCCGCTCGTGCGCGCCGTGCGGTACAACAACTTAGCACGCGTGCTGTGGCTGATTGAGGCTGGTGCGCAAGTGAACGCGGTGGACTCAGCAGGGTGGTCGGCGCTAAGTCGTGCGATCTCCGTTGGAGGCAACGTCGGCATTCTGAGAGCCCTGATCGCGGCCGGTGCTAACGTAAACGCTCGCTTCAGGGACGGAGGCAGTATGATTATGGCAGCGATAGCAAGAGACGATGCTGGTGCCGTCCGCTGTCTTATTGAAGCGGGAGCAGATTTGAACTCGCATTTGGACAACGGGAAATCGCTGCTTGTATCGGCTGCACATCGTGACAACTTCGATATACTCCAGGCTCTGATTGACGGCGGTGTACAAGGCAACATACCTTCTCGTGACAGCACTACAGCAGTAGTTGCAGCGGCTGCGAGCCAAGCGTGGAATGCTGTGCGGTTTCTCGTTGAAGCCGGTGCGGATGCGAACGCGATGATGGGAAGTGGAGAAACACTTTTGAGACGTGCGGCGAGATTTGGACAAATGGAGACCTTGCAGTGCTTGGTGGAACACGGTGCGCAAGTCAGCATGCCTTCGGGAGACGGCACTACAGCAGTAGTTGCAGCGGCAGAGAACGGCAAGTGGAGTGCTGTGCAATTTCTAGTTAAAGCCGGTGCCGATGCGAACGCGCTCCTGAGCAACGGCAATTCGCTGATCATGCTCGCTACAGAGAGGGGAGAAGTCACAAGCATCCAGCACCTCGTCCGTCACGGAGCAGACCCGAATGCTGTAATGGGGAACGGGGACACACCACTAGTCTATGCTGCTCGTCGAGGTGATTTGAAGGCATCTGAAGCTCTGGTCGAGGGTAGCGCGACTGTCAATGGGACGTCGAGAGACGGAATGTCGCCAATCATGGCCGCGATACGAAGTGGTGCTGGGCCTGTCGTTCGATACCTTCTCCAGAACGGCGCTGATGTGAACGTGGTGCTGGAGAAGAGGGCGGAGGTGTTGGCGCATGCCATCAGACATGGCGATCCAGAGACGATTCGAGCTCTCGTTGACGGCGGTGCTCTTGTGAACAATGCATCGGAAGACGCAACAGCAGCGTTGATGGAGACGAGCTCCATCACTCAAAGAGAAACGGAAAGCGCAGTCATCCTGTTCCTCGTGGAGAACGATGCAGACGTGAACGCAGAACTGGAGGACGGAGAGACTCTACTCGCCGACGTTGCTGAGCGTGGTAAGGTGGAGATTGTCCGGGTTCTCCTTGAACATGGCGCGACTGTGAACGCGAGTGGTCGAAACGGCACAACAGCGGTGATCGCGGCGGCTCAGAGCAACAGTTGGTCCGTCGTGCAGGTTCTTCTCGAAGGTGGAGCAAACCCGAACTCGATGCTGGAAAATGGAGACACTCTACTCATTCGTGCGGCGAATCACGGCGGGTTGGAGGTTTTGCAGACATTGATCATATGCGGAGCTCAAGTCAGCGCTACGGCGCAAGGCGGCACAACGGCAGTGATGGCTGCAGCAATGGCTGGACGTGGGGCCTCTGTGAGGTTTCTAGTCGAAAATGGTGCGGATGCGACCACGATACTCAAGAGCGGGGAGACACTTCTAGCCTTCGTGGCTCAGCGTGGCGGGCTGGTTACCGTACAGACACTCATTGAACATGGTGCCGACATGAACGCAGCATCGCAAGACGGAACAACGGCTATAGTGGCGGCGGCGATGGCGGAGAGATGGTCTGTTGTGGAGTTCCTTCTTGAAAATGGTGCGGATGCGACCACGATGCTCAAGAGCGGGGAGACACTTCTAGCCTTTGTGGCTCAGTGTGGCGGACTGACTGCAGTTCAGAAACTCGTTGAACGCGGTGCCGACGTGAACGCAGCATCGCAAGACGGAACAACGGCTATAGTGGCGGCGGCGATGGCGAAGAGATGGTCTGTTGTGGAGTTTCTTCTTGAAAATGGCGCAGATGCGAGTACAGTTCTGAAGGACGGCACGACTATGTTCGAGCACGCGGCAAGTTGCTGTGCGTGGAGCGTTGCGGGATGCATCATCAAAAGTGGCTCACCTGTGGTCGCAACACGGCGTACGTTTCAAAAAGTGTTGTGGAATGCGACGCTGACTGGTCAGTTTGACGTCGTAAATCTCTGTGTTGAGAATGGAGCGGACCCGAGTGCAGTACTGGAGAACGGTGACTCGCTGCTTCTGTGCGCTGTGAAAGGGTCCAAATGGAAGACCGCAGGCTGTCTGATCGACTGCGGTGCCGACGTGAATGCTATCGACAACTTTGGTCGAAGTGTTCTCATGCATGCGGCGAGAAGAGGAGGTCTGGATACCGTGCGACGTCTCATCGATTCTGGAGCTGACGCGAACGCTAAAGATCCAAGTGATCGATCTGCCTTCCTCTTCGCTGCCAGCAACGGTCATCGAGCAGTCCAGCGGTTATTGATGCCATACACGCGGCAAGTCGAGGAATACTCGCTCGAAGCGACTTCTTCGGCTTCTGACAGCGAATCGCAAAGCTGGTATATCTCTCCGTTTGAGATCAGCTTGAAGGCGTTCGTCGGAGCAAAGAGCATTGGAGGCGAGTACCGTGCGAAATGGCTGGATGCAGACGTGGTAGTCAAGTTGTTCGTTCCTGGCGCATCTAGCGCAACGTTTGCAGAAGAGGTGACGGCGTGGCATCGACTGCGACATCCCAATGTGATCAAGCTGTATGGCGCGTGCGATCTCGGTCATCACTTCTTTGTCTGCGAGCTCGCTAGCAACGGGTCGTTGATCGAGTTCCTCGCCCGTGCCGATGTGCAGTGGACTCCTTGGAAGTTCCTGCACGAGGCTGCGCTCGGACTCGCGTACTTGCATGAGCGGGGTATCATCCACGGAAATCTTCGCGGCAGCAATATCCTGATCGGCGACGACGGGATGGCGAAACTGGCCGAGTTCGGAATGAGTGGATCTGCGAAGTTGAAGCGTTCTGGATCCAGCTCGGGCTTGAGTTGGGAGCTGGAGCGCTGGCATTCTCCGGAACGCGTGAGTGGGAAGCAAGCGTCGTTTGCGGCCGACATTTATTCTCTTGGTCTGAGCATCATCGAGGTTTTGACAGGGAGAGAGCCGTGGGCCGGCGAACGGGACAAGGATATCAAGTACAAGAAGGAATACTGGACTCCAGACTCCGAATCAAGCTATCTTGCGAATGATCTTGCGCCATCGCCTTTGGTCGGCGAACTTCGTGACTTGTCAGTCCGTTTGTGTGCGTGGAACCCTGAACAACGTTTGTCTGCATCTTCCGTCGCCCAAATTCTCCAGGATTATGCTGAGAAAGAAGCGATGGCGTCCGAGTCGTTCCAGCCTGATCCAGAGCCGATGAAAAATGCCGAGCAGTTCGAGCATGGCAAGCTGCTGAAATTGTGGAAGACGATTGAAGGTATTACGATGACCAATGGGCTCCAGCGATGCGCACTTGAACAGCTCAGTGCGATACACCAGAAGATCTTCGATTCGAGTTGGCCCTACCAGGTGCTTTTACGGTACCGAAGGCTCCTCGATGGGTTCATCGCCGCGACGCAGCCCGATTCGTGTCAGAATCGGATTCTTCAGCTGTCATCGACTCGAGCGACTCGCAGCAGCTTTCACGAGATCCAGCGCTCGATTGACGGAATGTGGGCTCTGCTCGGCGTGCCTCCCGAATTCGTGCAAGAGCGGAGGAGGCAGTGGGAGGAAGAGCGCTCGCAACAGCTCGAGATATTCGTCTCGGAGGTTTCGCAAACGTTGCTGCTGCTAGGCGATATGGACGGGAAAGAGGACCTCGGCGCATTGCTGGCCTTATTGGAGTCGGAGATCAACGCTCCAACGAATGCGTATACGGCAAGCCAACTCGCAGTGCTCAAGAACGCTCACAGCAAGATCGTAGAAGGCGCGTCCGCGTCAGTAGTGACGACCACGCAGCCATGGTTCGTTCCATGGTACGAATTGGCGATCAACACCTCGGCTTGCCTTGGGATCGGTGGCTTTGGTTGCGTCTATCGAGCGAAGTGGCTCGACTCGGACGTGGTCGTGAAGCAAGTCAAGCGGCTCGGAGCGGAATCCGATTCGTATTATCCTGTTTCAATGATGTCGAGCTCGCAAGAAGCGAGAAGCGAAGGGATGTCAAGAGCTAGGAGTATGGGCAACAAAGAAGAGCGGTCGAAGATACGCCAGATGTTCGAGCGCGAAGTCGCTGTTTGGTTCGGCCTCAGTCACCCGCACGTTGTTCGTCTCTTTGGCGCATGTCCCGTTGGTGTTCCGTGCTTCGCATGTGAGTACGCTGGCAACGGATCGCTGGACAAGTACTTGCGAAAGCATCCAACCGAGCTGTGCACGAAACTCTATGAGACTGCACTCGGCGTCCAGTATCTTCAAGCGCGAGGCATCATCCATGGCGACTTGAAGTGCAACAACATCATGGTCGGCAATGACGGCAAGGCGAAAGTGACGGACTTTGGGCTCAGCTCCGAGATCGAGGATGTTGGCGCGAGTTTGACTGGCGCCTGGCAATGGGTCGCACCCGAGTGCTTGAAGACCGGTGCTTCAATGCGATCGTTTGAGTCGGATGTATACGCTCTGGGGATGTGTGTGGTGGAGGCGCTTCGGGTGGTGTTGGCTGCGACCGTGAAAAAGGATGACTACCGATACGTCCCGCTCCCATGGGGAGACTTCGACAATAGTGTCGTCAAGTATCATGTGCTCAAAAAGAGGCTACCGCAGCGTCCAGAGCTGTGTCCTGACGCTGTGTGGTCTCTGATCGAGCGAATGTGTTCGTACAAGTCAGCAGATCGGATCAAGATCAGCACAGTAGTGGACGAACTTGCTCAGCTAGCCGGCATCGACACCTCTCTCGGGCATACTGCCACCGCAACTTCGGAAGACATCCTAACAGTCATTGCCGACATGAAGGCTGCATGTGCGACGGCCGCGGAGTCTCTGCGGCGAACTTTCGGTCTCCTATGGGATCGACTCGAGCACATATCGACTGCAATCACATCTTCCGACGGCGATGTAGAGGTGCTACGACCCATCGTAAACCAAGCGCGTGAATGCACAGCGCATGTGGAGACTGGCTTTCTCGTGGACACTCAGAGGATCGAAGCCGCGTTTCGAGGCTACGATCTCCATCGGCGTCTGGACAAGCTTATTGAAGCCCACTTTTGGTCTGTCAACGGTGAAGGCGGCGAGATCCATCAGTGGCAGTCGGCGTGCAAGTCGCTCTTTGTTGGGCCGGACGTGACAGTCGAGTCGATCTCGAAGACCGCCGCAGCTGCGACTGCTACGCCTCGACAGGACGATGTGTGATATGGCGCTGTTTGGGGCCAAGCTGCTTTCGATCGCAAAGCCATTGTTCAATTGCGCAAGTGATGTGATGCTGGATGTGTGAGGAGGGTACGTAAGGCGGCACGTTGTTCAGCAGACTTCGACGTTCGAGTCTGACGAAAGGCGCAACAGGAGGTTTCTTTACCAAAAATAGCCACGGCGATTGCTTCTATTACCTGTGAGATCCAAGCATCATCGGCGTACTGTCAGTTTGTGCAGGCGCCAATGCTCACACCCGTGGTGCCTGATGGTCTGGTCGCTCCTCGAAAGCCGTCGAATGGCAGCAGCACGAACTTACCGCCGCTGGCGCGCCGACTCTCGTCGCTCCGTGGATCCAATGACGCTAACGATTCGCCAGGCAGCTCTTTGTCGTCTCGACGGCTATTCAAACGCCCCTCAATGATGCGTCGAATGAGCACACAACGCGGTATCGCGGCATCAGCGCCGGTGAAGCCCGACATTCCTGAAAAGTTGCTCAAGTTCTTGCAGAAGACAGCCGAACAACAGGAGGAAGTGAACACGGTCAAAGTCATTCTGATGGACGATCCGGGAGTGCGGAACGAGCACAGCGTGGATCTGGTCTACGACTGGATGATGCGCAACTGCCAGCAGTACAGCAACAACATTTTCGGGTCAGCGCCAGAGTACATTCGGCGCGAGATCTGCCGACAGATGAAGCTCATCACGATCAAGAGCCAGGATCTAATCATTCGTCAGGGAGATACGGGCGACCGCTGCTACATCGTCATCGATGGCATCGTCGACGTGTACGTCCGGATGGAGACGCCGTTGGATGCAGCACGGAAGCTCTCGCGCCGCATGAGCTCGAGGTTGGTTAGCTCGAATGGCGGAGGCGGAGGAACTAACGGCAACGGCGGTGGCGGAAAGCTACCGAACATCAGCGAGTACGGCGACATGGTGGCGAACCTTGGCCCTGGCGCCATGTTTGGCGAGGTGGTGCTGTTGAACCCATCTGCGCGTCGCAATGCCACGATCCTTGCGTCTCAGTACACGCCTAGCTGCGACCTCATCTGCCTCGAACGCGCCGACTACACCCGCTTGGTGCGCACGGCCTCCATGGAAGCGTCGCATTACAACAACGCTGTCATTCTGGACCACATGTCCCTGTTCCGGAAGTGGGAAAAGCATGGTGAGCTCGGGTGGAGAGATCGACGTGCTTGAGTATGTGAGACTAACGGAGCTGCCTGGTTCGTTGGGCAGACAAGATGCGGCTCGTGAGTGCGTCTCGCTCGCTACACTTTGCTGCCAACGTGAGCTCCAGCGCTTGTCGACCCATTGCGGATGTGCCTCGCTCTGACTGCCTCTTTTGGTCAGGATTACTTGTACCGCGCCGGTGCGGAAGCCAAGTGGATGTTCATCCTCACGGCTGGTGAGGTCAAGGAGCGTGCGAGCTGGTCGCTCGCGAATATACCAGCCACCGCTCGCTCTTCGACTCCAGCTTCCTCGAAAGCTAGCACCGGGAGTGCGCCAACAACCGCAGCGAACGACGCCGCCATCCGCACTCAGTTGATCCAGTCAGCCAAGAAGAACCCGGAGCGAGTCGTGAACGTGGAGCTGTTGCTCATCGGGTCTGGCGATATCGTGGGCGAACAGCCCATCATTGCGTCCAGACGGAGCGCTCCTTTCGACATCAGAGCGGTCACGGACGTACAAGTTCTCGCAATCGACCGGCGGTTCCTCGAGAGCGTTATCCTGCCGGTGTCTCGCGCGCAAAAGCCCACAATACACGCTACGGTACAGTTCCTGCGCAAGATCGCGCGCGACAGAGAGGAGTGGAGGCAGCAGCGCATCGCGTGCGGAATCGCCTACCCCAACGCGCCGGTCGCAATGTGCGTCCTCGACATCCGCGTGAAGTCAGAGAAGCATGAGACTAACACTACTTGCCGATGTTGCAGAACTTGGCAACTGATGCGCATGTCGAACGCGCGGTGCCCTCGATGCGGAGAGCGCGGGCACTTGGCGAGCGACACGTCTCGATGCGATCTGGTGAGCCAGACGGGAGCTCGCCAGCCTCTCCCGCCGACTACGGTGCTCGCTCCTGGCACCACAAACGCTCACAAGGCTAGTACACGCGTTCTAGCACCTGTCAAGCTCAAGATACGGCTCCCAATGACCCAGAAAGCCCCCGCGAGCGCAGAGTAAGCTCTTGCTGTCGCCATCGTGGCCGCAGATGGAGCCAAGTCACTGACGCACTGAGAAATGCATGCGAACACCACAGCAGTAGCGGCAAGGAGCAGCCGCCGAGTCCGAGTCGTGCGCGCGGGACGACCGCCTCCGCGCTGCGCGACCTCTTTGACGACTCCTATCTACCGACATCGAGGGAGATGCTGGAGCATTGCCGAGACGCTCAGCGTCACCCTTCCCCGCTCCATTCAGCACCGACACCAAGACATCAGTCAGCGAAGCCTCCGTTGAGCATTCCAGTCAACAATGGCAGCAACGTCAGCGCGAAGAGCCCGAGTCCTAGGCGAGACGGTCTGCAATAGAGTTATCGTAGAACCGATTCACCGAATTCCCTGGCGTGTGTCTAAGCCACAAAGCGCTTGTGCCGAGGGACTTGCCGCCTCGCTGGTGGCTACCAAAATGACTCCGAGGATGGACTCCTACTGGAAATCGCCCCACCCGAATTCGTCCTTCGAAGCAGCAGGCGCTTGGCCCGCGCTTCCGATCGCATCGGAGGCGCCAGCTGATGGCAGAGACGCCGCCGCCACAGGTGAGCCAAAGCCGAACGGGTCCGCACTTGCGCTCGCGCTTTCTCCCTGCGACGTTGCCGAGCCAAACGCCCCCCAGTCGTCACCAAGCACGTTGGAAGCCACAGGCGGCGTGAGAGATGTCGACAACTTCGCATCGTCGCTCACGGGCTCAGGCGTCGCCAGTGCGCTCTCTTGCTGCGAAGTGGATGCACTGAAAGTACCCCAATCGTCACCGAACGCTGGAGCAGCCGTGGACTTCGTCGCGGTCTCGTCCTTGTTGGCAGACACAGAAGTGGTGGCCACATTCTCCGGTTGCGAAGTCGCCGCATCGAACGTTCCCCAATCATCAAACGCAGCAGCAGGCGCTGGTGGCTTTGCAGTCTCGTCCGCTGCGGTAGTCGTCGGTTGTAGCACGTTCTCGGACTGCGATGGCGGCGCGCTGAAAGTACCCCACTCGTCTCCGAACGCACTTGGAGGTTCCGGCGATGGCAGCGAGGCCGACAGACCGGTACTACCACCTGGCTTTGCCGTCGCCTCGTCAAAATCTGGAGGCGTTGGTGCGCTGATTGCTGCCCACGGATCGTCTGTCTTCGAATCGTTGGCCGCGTTTGCCGCCGACGAAGATACCGAGAATACGTCCGTACTTGAGCTGCCGCCGCTCTGAGCGAGAGTGCTGTATGCATCCAAAGACGGCGTCGGCGTCGGCGTCACCGTGCCGTTTGAGCCAGCAAAAGAGGGCGTCGAGCTTGCTACTGCCGGAGCAGCTCCCGGAGACAGCAGCGAGGTTGACTGGCTCCCGCTCTCGTCTGGCTTTGTCGTCGAGTCATCGAGAACTGGAGGCGATGGCGCAGTGATAGCTGCCCACGGGTCGTCCGTCTTTAATTCGCCCGCCACGTTTGTCACCGACGACGTGACCGAGAACACGTCCGTGCTTGAGCTCCCGCCGCTCTGAGCGAGGGTGCTATACGCGTCCAAGGATGGCGTCGGCGTCGGCGTCGGCGTCGGCGTGAATATCGGGCCATCTGTCAACCCAACAGCAGTCGGCACGACGCTTGCTACTACCGGAGCCGATACACTTGGAGAGCGAGACGCTGCCTCGGCGACCTCCACTTGCGCCGACAATGCGTCGCGGCGCGCAAACAGCGACTGCACTTGCTGCTGGAGATTGGCGAGCTCGTCCGTGAGCACGGCCACTTGCTGGAGAGGGTCCGTCTTGAGTTGCACGCCGCGCATCGACTCGGTCCTTTCCGATGCGACGTCCATCATCTGCGCCGAGATCTCCATGCTCTGGATCTCCTGCTTCACCGCCTGCACGTGCTTGGCGAACAGGTTGTTCAGGTCGTCCAGCGCATCCAGCGTCCGCGACGCACTGGGCACAGGAAAACCCAGCGAGTCGACCTGGCTCGCGATCTGGTCCAGGCACGAGTGCAGGCGCTGCAGCGTGCGCATCTCAGCATGCTCCAGGCGCGAGAGCACCGCTTCCTCGGCCTTCCGGTGGCGCACCTGGCCACTCCCCGCGACCACACAGTGCGTCAGCTCGACGACGACAGCGCGCGCGCGGCGACTCTCCCTACCTCGGCGTGCACGAACTCCGCGAGGGAGCGCGTTTCCGTGAGCTTCGAGGCCGAGAGTGCGGCCGAGAGCGAGCTTGAGCTCGTGCTGAGGTCCTCCATCCGCAGCTTGGGCGTGTCGTGGTAGTTGTCGCTCCCGCCGCTCATGTTCATGGCCGCGAAGCCCGCCACGACGCCAGGGTGTAGCGCCGAGGGAGCCGACGGCGAAGGCGAGGGCGAGGGTGAGGGTGTCGGGACGGCACTGAATGTGGATGCCGACGGCGTTGACACCGCGCTCGCCGCGCTCCAACCATCGTCGTCCGCCCCTCTAGCGGTCGCAGACGTCAAGTCCAGTGTCGGGAACAGGTACGTCGGGAACACGGGCGGGATCTTGACCAGGTTGCGCTTGGTGATGCACATGATGAGGTGCATGGCCATGGTGAACTCGGCCGCGTTCATGCGCTCCGGGTCCGGCAGCAGGCCTACGCCCTTGATGCGCGCGTACAGCTCGGCCACTTGCTGTGTAGACACAGCGCCAGTCCCCCACAGGTTAGCCGAGAGCCACGCCGCGCGCCACCCGCGGGCCGCCGCGTCCGGCGCCGCCTACCGCGTCCGAGAGCGTCGACTTGGAGAAGAACTCGACGGCCGCGGCGCGCGGGACGGCGCCGGCGCCGCGCGCGTCCAGCTTGCGGAAGAAGCCGCCGTAGCGCTGACCCTCTAGCTCGATCATCGTGTACAGCGAGCGGTTGAGCTGCACGTCCTCGGCGCGCGCGAACGCCCCCATGGCGTCCATGTCCATGATGGGGCGAGGGAGCCTCCAGGAAGGAGCCAGCTGTCTTGAAGTGACTATGGATCGGGAATCACTTGGCGTTTGCATACCGCCTCGCCGAAACGTTCCAAACGGCATTTGAAATTCCCACCGCTCGCCTGGTGTCAGTCGGTCTCGGCAATGGCTTCGGAGGCGCGGCGCTCGCGGGCGATACCGGCGGCTGCGCGCGCGCAGGACGCGCGGAAGGCGGCGCATCCGACTGTCCCGGCCCCCGCAGGCGCTGCGCAGCCGCGTCGGCGCAGAGGCGCCAGTTCCAGACGCGCCACGGCGCCGGGGAGCGAGGCGGACGCCGAGCTTGGCGCGACGCCGGCCGCCTTCCGCGTGCTCTCGGTCACCGGCGCGGCCCCCACAGCGAGCGCGCAGAACCTGGAGGCTTACTCGAAGCGCTCGTGGTGGCAGAGCTTCTCCCGGCCGAAGGAGTCGGTCGTGCTCGCGCTGTACGTCGTTCGCGACTGACGCGGGAGGGTCCCGCAGCGGAGCTAACCGGCCGCTCTCGGACTCGCGCAGTCGCAGGAAGACGCTACTGTCTGAGATTCGCATCCTCAACAAGGTAGGCGCTTCGTTCCCTGCTGCTGGAGGAGTCTCCCGCGCGCTCTGCTACCGATGAATACGGCGCCGACCGTCGCTACTGTCTCGGCTGCTGCAGAACGCGTGCGCCGTCGACGTGAGTCTCGCGGTGGAGAACAGACCGCGGTCGTATATCAATGGTGAGCGTGCTGTTAAGGTGCTGCATGATACTAGAGGCTTACAGACTGAGATCTGCTGTGCGACTTGCGCGTGTTCCACCCGTTGCAGTCAAATGTCTGCAGCACATACCGCACTTTCGAGAGGTGACAATCAGCACCAGCTTCTTCCCCTGCCGCTTCATCAAGTGCGTTGCACCGGTCTTGAGTCGCGAGAGGCGAAGACTGACTTGGGAGTCTCTTACGGCCGAGGCAGGCTCGAGTTCTATCGCCACGGACACACGGACATCTCCGTCTACGGGTGCGTCTCCGACTGCTTCTCGTCTGTCAGTCGTCGTGAAGAGCCAAGTTCGGCACTTCAGTGTGGCTGACTGCTAGTGTGCGCGTTCGACGACCAGTTTGCAGCCGCGCGGAGTAGCGACCGACGAGCTTGAGGCCGATTCAGGCGCGTCGCTGAGCACTGTGCTGAGTCACACGCCGGAGGTAGCGATCGTTGAGCGAGGAGCACGCTCACCGCCGCGTTTTCCAGGTGACTGACATTCGGTTCGACGCGTGCTCGCAGCACTTGCTCTTCGGTCCGTCGCTGCGGGCCAGCCAGCCTTACATGGACTGCCTGAGCGACCACCTCTCCGGGTGCGCGTCGCGTGCAAGGACCATCGCGAAGAGATCCACCAGCTCACCTTGTGTGTTGTACGACTTCAGGTCGCCGGAGTGGATGGCGCGACACCGCGTGCACTTGCTGGACGAGCGCATCGCGCGCCTGGAGGCCTCGCTCTTCCCTCTTCGGTGATCTCTCCGCTGCCGCGACGCCACGGCGGGGTCCACCGGCATCGCACCACTCGATCCTTAGCAGTGTATCTAATCCAAGCGACCAGCCAACTGCAGCAATGCAATGCGCGCCGGCTAGATTTATCGTGCGGATTACGACAAGCAGCGCTCGCGGTGCTCTTCGTCGTGACTATGGCCATTAGACGCGTTGTCTCAGGCTGATCGTTCCCAACAGACTGGCTGCCTCAGAGTGAGCGCGTGCTAGAAGGCGCCGTCTTGACTGAGATCGGGTCGAGCGGCCGCTACGCACGTCACGATCTACCTCGGGTGAGTGCTCTCACCGCTCTTGCCGTGACGCCAACGTTTCAATCCGGTACGCGTCTCATTTGACATTCACATACACTTAGTTGTGCCAGAGCTCTCTCTCTCTCTCTCTCTCCTCTCTTTCTCCTCGTCCACCACCGCTGGCGAGCAGCTCATAAAGTGGATCGGAGCCTTCGTCCCGCCAGCGAGAGGCCTAGTACGCGGGCGGATGAGCCCGGTCGATGCCGTACATCTCGTCGATCTGCTTCTCGAAGCGCTGCGCGAGCTGCGCGCGCTTGAGCTTGAACGTGGGCGTCATGAGTCCGTTCTCAAGCGAGAACTGCTCGGGCGACAGGAAGATCTTCTGCGCGCGCTCGAAGCGGAAGAGCTTGAACTTCTGGCCGAGAGCCTCGAGGTCCGCGGCCACGGCGTCGCGCAGCGCCGGGTCGCGGCAGAGCGCCTCGAGCGCCTGCACGGCCGTCTTGCCGCTGCTCTCAGGTGTGGGCTTGCCGTTCTCCTTGGCCCAGCGGAAGGCGGCGTCCGGGTCAGGCGTCACGATGGCGACCACGAAGTTCTTGAGCGAGTCGCCGTGCACGTACGCCTGCGCCACGAGCGGGCTCTTGATGTAGATACCCTCGACCTTCTCCGGCGCCACGTACTCGCCCTGCGACAGCTTGAAGATGTTCTTCTTGCGGTCGATGATGCTCAGCGTGCCGTCCTCGTTCCAGCACCCGATGTCTCCCGTGTGGAACCACCCGTCGGCGTCGATCACCTGCGCCGTGAGCTCCGGCTGCTTGTAGTACCCCTTGAAGACGCTCGGACCCTTGATCAGGATCTCCCCTCTCGGCTTGGGGCTGTCGGCGTTCGTGTAGCCCATGTCGGGCACGTCCTCGAGCGCGATCTGCACGCCGGGGAACGGCGCCCCGACGTGGTTGCCCACGGGCATGTCAATCATGGAGCAGCAGATGCCGGCCGTGGTCTCGGTCAGCCCGTAGCCCTCGAGCACGGCGCAGCTGAAGACGATCTGGAAGAACTGCTTCACCTCCCTCGTCACGGGCGCCGAGCCGTTCACGATGAGCCGCACGCGGCCGCCCATGAGCACGCGCAGCTTGTCGAACACGAGCTTGTCCCAGAGCGGGTGCGCCGGCGCCTCGACGCCCGTGAACAGCCGGCGCTTCTTGGCCTCGAACGCGCGGCCGAAGAGCAGTCGCTTGACGGCCGGCGCCGCCGCCACGCCCTGCGTGATGCGGTCGTGCACGCGGTTGAGCAGCCGCGGGACCGTCACGAAGATGGTCGGCCGCAGCACCTGCAGGTCGTCCACGATCTTGGACACGTCGCCCTGGTAGAAGCCGATGGCGGCACCCGCGCGGATGGCGACCACGTGAATCGTGCGCTCGTAGATATGCGCGAGCGGCAGGTACGAGATGTGCACGTCCGCCGCGTACACGGGCGTCGTCACGGCGCCGCCGGCCGCCTCGGACGCGAAGCACGCGTGCGTGAGCACCACGCCCTTGGGGTCGCCCGTCGTGCCCGACGTGTAGCAGATGGTCGCAATGTCGCCGGCGGCCGGCGGGTCGGCAGGCACAATGTTCTCCTTCCCGGCCGCCATCAGCTCCGACAGCGTCAAGAGCTGCACGTTGTGCTGCTTGGCCAGCTCCGTCTCCTCGCTGTCGATCTTGTCCTCGAACTGCACGATGGTCTTGAGGCTCGGGCACTTGTCGATGCACCCCATGAGCGTCTTGAACTGCGCCTTGGCGCAGAAGGCCGCCGTCATCTCCGTGTGGTTCATGATGAACGGCACGGCCGTCGGTCCGAGCGTGTCGTACAGCGGCACGAGCGCGTACGCCATGCGGCTGCACGCGTGCTCGACGAGCACCCACTCGTAGCGGTTCTTGCTGAAGACGCCGACGAGCGACCCGCGCTGCGTGTGCAGCAGCGCCTGCATGCCGGACGCGCAGGCCTCGACCTGCGGCAGGAACTGCGCGAGCGTCACCCACTCGTACGGCCCGGCCTCGTTGGTCTCTGGGTCGACTCTGCGCGAGCCGAAGAGCGGCCGCGAGCCGTCCGGGTCCACCTTCCACCGGTCCAGCAGGTTCGAGTACAGCGTCGCCTCGGGCGAGTAGTCCATCTCGAGCGGCGACACGCGCGCCGGCGAGCCGTCCTCCGCGGGCTTGGAGAAGGCGCGCGGCGCGGCCGGCGGCGCCACCGGCGAGCTCAGCGTGCAGCCCATGGCGTCTGCTGCCTTCTTGGTCGCGGCGCTTCGAGGCGAATCGAGTTGTGGCGGCCGAAGACGCCACCGAGCTGCCGAGCCGCCGGTGCCGGGACTGGACTGGACTGGACTGGGCTGGACGCGCCAAGTGACGGCGGGGACGTCGGCCCGCCGGTCGGTCGGCCGGTCGACGGCGCGAGCCCATTGCCGATCAGACCGAGTCCGAGAGGCCGAGGCGACGGAGAGAGAGAGCAAGAGAGCGAGCGCATGCCGCCAGGTTCAAGTTGCTGATGCCGGGAGAGTGGCGATCGCGGGTGCCCACTCTCGGGCTCATCACTTCCCAAGGACCTTCATGGCGTCGTTCGGCGAGCGAGAGGCGCCTGCCTCTCCATTATGAGCGTATGCGAGCGCGCGTGTGTATGCGAGCGAGCGGTCGGCCGGCCGGCCGGCGAGCCGCAATCACAGGCAGAGCGAGCGCGAGGGCGAGAGCTCGAGGGCGACAAGAGGCGGCGCAGCGACGGGGTCGACGAGCGTCAAGCGCGGCGTCAAACGCCGGCGACCGTGACCGGCCGGCGCCTGGTGCGTGTGATGCGCCACGGGAGTTTGATGACGGCGCGTCACGCCGGCGCTCGAGCCCCGCTTCTCCACCAAGAGAGTGAGAGTGAGAGTGAGAGAGAGAGAGGAGACGGCGCTGCCGCGCTGATCAGTTCATCTGACTGACGGACGGACGGACTGCCCGCGTCGCGGAGCCAGCTCCTTCCCTCCCTCTTCGCGGCGGCATCCCTGAGTCAAGCCGTCCCACACCCGGTTAATCAAGCCCGCCTTGCTTGCTTGCTTCAATCGGACGGACCGGTTCCATTCGAACGCAGAGACGCGGAGAGTAGGCATGCAGCAGGGCACGCGCGCGCAGGCGGAGGGGCGGCCGACTGCCGGTTGCAGCGCCGGCGCGGCTACTTGAGCTCCTCGTACATGTGGTTGATCTGCGCCTGGAAAAAGGTCTTGAGCTGCGGACGCTTGAGCTTGAACGTGGGCGTGATGAGCCCGGCCTCCATCGTGAAGGCGTCCGGGTGCAGGTGCACCTTCTTGACCTGCTCGAAGCCGCGCAGCTCGGCCGCCTTGGCCGTGCGGTCCATGTCCTCGACCACGGCGCGCTTGAAGGCCTCGTTGTGCGCCGAGAGCTGCGCCGCCGTAGCGTGCTCCGCCGCGAGCCCGTGCTCGGCGCCCCACGCCTCAGCCACCTCCGGATCGGGCACGACCACGGCCACGAGGCAGCTCTGCAGCGAGTCGCCGTAGACGAACACCTGCGCCACGAACTTGCTCTTGAGGTACACACCCTCGATCTTCTCGGCCGCCACGTACTCGCCCTGCGACAGCTTGAAGATGTTCTTCTTGCGGTCGATGATGCTCAGCGTGCCGTCGGCGTTCCAGCACCCGATGTCTCCCGTGTGGAACCACCCGTCGGCGTCGATCGCCTCGCGCGTCTTGTCCTCGGCCTTGTAGTAGCCCGCGAACACGTTCGGGCCCTTGCACAGGATCTCTCCGCGTGGCCGCGGCTTGTCGTTGCTCGTGTAGCCCATCTCGGGCACGTCCTCGAGCCGCACGAGCACGCAGTCGACCGGCGGGCCGACGTGCGCTCCCATGGGCATCTCCCCGCCTGCGAGCGAGAGCACGGCCGCCGTCTCGCTGAGCCCGTAGCCCTCGACGACGTCGCAGCAAAAGACGATCTTCATGAACTCCTTGACGTCCGCCGACAGCGGCGCCGAGCCCGAGAGGATGATGCGCACGCGGCCGCCGAGCACGCCGCGCATCTTGTTGAACACGAGCGCGTCCCAGAAGGCGTGCTCCTTGTGCACGGCGCCGCCCGCCTTCTTGGCCGCGTACGCCTGGTCGAACAGCAGCTTCTTGAGCCCGCCGGCGGCCGCCACGCCCTGCGAGATCTTGTCGAACACGCGGTTGAACAGCCGCGGGACCGACACGAACACCGTCGGCCGCAGCACGCTCATGTCCTCCATCAGGAACAGCACATCGCCCTGGTAGAAGCCCACCGCCGCGCCGTTGCGCATGAACGACGCGTTCACCGCGCGCTCGAACACGTGCGGCAGCGGCAGGTACGACAGGTGCACGTCCTCGGACACCACCTCGAGCCGCGCGCCGGCGATCTCGCTCGACATGGCATAGTTGCGGTGCGTGAGCACCACGCCCTTCGGGTCGCCCGTCGTGCCCGACGTGTAGCAAAGCGTCGACACGTCCGACGGCAGCGGCGGGTCAGCCGCCAGCGGCTCGGCGCGGCCCATGAGCTCGATGTCGTCGAGCGACTTGAGCACGAGGTTGTGCTGCAGCGCCACGTGGCGCTGCTCGCTCGTCACGGGCTCGAACTGCACCACGTACTTGAGCGTCGGGCAGCTCGCGGCGCAGTCCATGACCACGTGGAACTGCTCCTGCGCGCACACGAGCACCGAGAGCTCCGTGTGGTTCACGATGAACGGCACGGCGTCGGGTCCGAGCGTGTCGTACAGCGGCACGAGCACGTACGCCATGCGGTCGCACGCGTGCATCGAGAGGCACCACTCGACGCGGTTCTTGCTGAACAGTCCGACGCACGACTGCCGCTTGAGCCCCGCGAGCGCCGTGAGCCCGCTCGCGATCGCCTCCGCGCGCCGCTTCACCTGGTCGTACGTCAGCCACGCGTACTCGCCGACCTTGCCCGTGGCCGGATCCACCTGCCGCGAGCCGTAGCACGGCCGCGCGCCGTCCTCCAGGCTCCAGCCGCGCAGGAACGTGTGGTACAGCGTCTGCATCGACTCGTCCACGGCGCGGTGGTCCGTGAAGAACGTCGGTCCGTGCGTCGCGTCGCGCGACTTGGGCACCTCCTGCGTGTAGCGCAGCCCGCGGTAGCTCTCAAAGTCCGTCGCGCTCATTGGGAGCTCCGTCGACGCCGCGCCGCCCATGGTCGCTCAGTTGCTCGCTCGGTCGGTCGGTCACTCGCTCGCTCGCTCACGAGGTGCTGCGGACTGCGCGGCCAGGGGAATGAGCCCGCCAGTCGCTGCTGCCTTGGCGCGCGGGTCCGTCGGTGCGCCGCCGCGCGGACGTTGACGCTAGCAGGACGAGCGCAGCTTGCAGCGCTGCTTGTCGAGTGTTTACGAAGATTTTTGGCCGGGGGGGCGATTCTTCAACCGTGGCGCCACGGCGGGGCCCTTCTCGTAACCCGAAGTGTAGCTCCTCGCTCGCAGAGGTTCAATGTGGCGATTGCATCGGTCCGATTCGCAACACAAGGTGCGTTTGATGCAAAGTGCTGGTGCGGCATTTGGTCGCTGCACCCTATTCCGGCATTGTCCGATCCGATCGAGACGCGTTTGGCGTGTAAAACTGGTGGAGTAGAAGAATGTAGGTGACAGGAGTATCCTCCCCAGTCCCTTCCTTTGCCAGAGAGCAGCCAGAGCAATCACTCTGATGCCAAAAGTATCAAAAGTATAGTTAAGAAGAGAGAAAGATCTCGGGCAACATAGGGCTATGGCTTCGACATTCCTCGCTACACTGCAAGCATTCATGCACAGCTCCATTGGCTGCTCCGGAAATACAGAATATTAGAAACTTATACCCACCCTCTTGGATGCAATGCCAGCGAATCACACCGAAGAGTTGTTTCCAATATTACAGACATAGCCTGTACTCCGCAAGCCAACATGCATTCTTTCGCATACGGCGCGCACTATGCAGAGGAGGATGGGCGGACCGATGTCAAACCAAACCAACCACCATTCCCACGCACAGACGTCAACGCATACAACCGGCGCGTCCTCCTGCCTGCCTATCCAAGCAATCCAAACTGGAGCGACGACTCGCCCAAGGTCATCATGGAGCCACCTTGAACATAAGCGGCCGCTTCCCGCGCCTTCCGACGCCTTCCGCCGCCTTCCGACGCCTTCCGCCGCCTTCCGCCGCCGCCTTCCGCCGCCGCCACAATCCAACCGCCGCCGGCTCTCGCGACTGGAGGAGCGCGCGGCCGATGGTCGAGGTGCTCGCTGTCTGCGGCGTCGCGGCG
>JAADYC010000453.1:0-20054 GCA_023338135.1 Phytopythium kandeliae | reverse complement strand
TTGTCTGGCGCGAATTGCTCGACCGGGTAGCCTTGGCGCTGGGTGAGGCAACCTTCCAAGTGTATAGGCCAGGTCGTGGTGTAATGGGGCTCTGTCCACGACAGTCCCCAAAACACAGCACGCACCCTGGCGCTTGGAAGAAGACTTGATTACGGACTTGGAGGGAAGAGTGGAGACTTGAGGGCTTGACGGCAAAATTGCAACTGGGTCAGGAATGGTCACGAAGCCGAAGTCGGCACCATCCCCTACTAAAATATGATACAACACTCATTTCTACCTTACATTGAGTATGCGCGTTTTCATTTTTGGCATCTCTTTTTCGTGACGATACATTCGGTCACGCACACTTGCTGACCACACAGTTACCTCGCCGTGCCCAGGTGCGCTGCAGCTCTCGCGCGCTCGGTGACCCGAATCACCGCGCTCGCCGCGTACTCGATGCCGTCCGTGCGTGCCGACACTTTTTGTATGTAGACGGCTTTCGGTCACGGCGAGGAAGTGTCGCGGTCGAGATTGCTGTATCAGTTCGTTTAAGTTCGATCATAGGTTCGCGAAGACTCTCGAAGGATCGATTACCGTACCGTTTCGTGGAAGTGTGATCGTGCTTTCACGGAATAGGTGTAGGGTAGACTGTGACGACCGACGGACGGACGGACGGACGCACGGACGGATACGTTATAAATTTAAGTAGTAGTAGGTTGATGAAAGGAAGCGATTGGTCAAAACTGATCGGCATACTTCGACATTCTACCTACTACTTAAATCCATGACGTGTCCGTCCGTCCGTCTGTTCGTCCGTCTGTCATACACACCACCATATATTGCGTACCGGACGGGGACGTCCAGAGTTGGAAGTTCGAAGAACATGCGAGTGCGAAATTGATCTCTTGGTTGCGTATAGGGAAGCCATACTGATGTATCCGGGTATATCCGGATATTATTCAGTCGTATCCGGAGGCATACGAATACGATAAGCTCAACCTATCTGGATATCCAATTCGTATCAGATACAAATCGGACAATATCTAGATACATCGTTCCCACTATTGAGAATTGTATTGTCGAGTTGTTTCCTCACCTCTTTTCCGTACGACAGAGGTCATCCTGGTGAGAAGCGCCATGTGCCTGTGTCGCTTGATGGCTGCATTCGACATTACACCATGCTCAGCTCAAGGAAATTTGCTGAAGACGAGCTCTTTCTACTGGTAAGCCTCGACCATACTTCAACCCTCGAGATGTACACACAGATCGCTCTGCGATGCAAGCGCAACCCTATCGTATTCGCGCCGTTTAGCGACGTCACTGAAACGGAATTGGTCAAGGCGCTTCAGGAGAAAGAACGGCGACGGCAAGGACGAGTGAGCGCTGCTCGTTACAATACCTCCTCTGCAACTCAGCTCTTGGAATCAGTTGATTTGAGTGGTGGTGCCATTTGGGGAAGCGATGCTGAGCGCTCACAATGCAAACGTCAAACATTCGCGTATCAAACGCGATATGGGCAGTCTTCCTTGTTTGTGACACTGACTCCTAATGTCGCTGAATCGTTCGTTATGGCGCAGTACTGCGGAATCTCCTCGATTGGCAGTCTAGTTGATGCAAAATTGTCGAAAACACCAAGCAATTCGGCTCTCCATGCCGCCAGTCTGCGGAATGACGTTGCATGTGCTCGTTTGTTCATGCGCAATATCGACGCTTTGATCGAGCACGTGGTCGGAGTAAACCCTGACAAGATGAAGAAAAGCATGCCGTTTGATGGCTTGTTTGGCGAAGTCAAGGCTTATTTGGGTGTTGTCGAGGCTCAAGGTGGCGGAACCCTGCATGCCATTTCTTGGTTTGGCTGGCAGCGGCACCGCCGAATGTCGCCGCTTTTAATCGTGCGTTTGATGCATTCGGCGGTCAGTACCACCGTGACCTCGAGAATTATTCGGACAACATCGTCACGACAGCGCTCCCGCTAAATATCTCCGCTTCTACTTGCCAGTTCTGCGGTCATACCTACGCCAATCTGCAAGCGGTGCCCATTCCACCCGAAGCTAACAACAATTCGGATCGAAAATGCGACGGACCGATTGCTGAGCCGCTGCTCGTACAATGTGAACATTGTGGAACGAAAACTAGCTCCCAGCACGTCTTTCGCAGGGTTTTGCTGCAACATCGTTCCTCGAAGTGGCCATCACCACTCCGCGAGTTCTCACCCAACGAGCTTGAGGTTGCAGCATCTCGAGAGGCTTGCTGAAGAGGATCGATATCCAATGCTTGGTCGACCATCTTCCGACGTGACACGTACCTGACAGACAGAAGCGACGAACTGGATCCACAAGGCACGTACTTGCGAGAACTAAACAACTCGTCTTGTCGAAGCGAGCGCCGCCATGATGGCATCTTTCGTGAAGATTCAATTGCCCGGGCTATTGTAACGACGCCGCCATCTCCCGACGATGTACGCTGGTCAATTGGTGCATTCGAGCTTTCGGTGTCGATGCTTGTCTTTTTGCTCAACCAGCATTGGTGGTCGCATGCTGGCAGCTGCTTTAAAAAGGCGTATACCACAGCTCCAGGAACATGTCAATACAGATCTCCTCGAAGACGCGTTACACGTTCAGCCTTCACTGGGGATGGCATCGCTGTGGCTCGTCAAACAGCGAGTGAATATATCAATGGCTACAACCGCATAGTGATGGCCGCATTCAAATCGAATCACGACATTCAAATCATGCTCGGCGGAGCGGCAGCACTCCTACGAGTACACTAGGCGACCAAATATGTGACGAAGCTGCAGGAGCTCGTCGATTCTGTCTCAGTAGTAGCACTTGCAGCCTTTCAACGACGAAGATTGAGGGAAGCACTCGAGGAGAGCACAAGTGTAGATCGCGTAACCATCGGACGCAGACGTGTCGCTTCTCCCGCATACGCTTTGACCAATCGACGCGAAGTAGCAGGTCCACTCGCTGCGCTCTATCTCGAGCGCGGTTCTTGCAGCTACATGAGCACTCCATGCACAATATTGCCTCTACTCGACCTTTTGAAAGAGCTCACGAATACTGAAGCTCGTTCGTGTAATCTTATTCAGGTGACGGAGGCAAGCACAGATGAAGTGGTGTATCGACCAGCATCGTTGCTGGATGACTACCGATATCGGCCGTACGCACTCGAGCACTTGTGCCTCTATGAGTTTGTGATGCGCTGCTTCCGGCGAAAATGCTCCCGGACCACCCCAGTAGCATCACTTTACCTGCCTACGCACCCGTTGCAGAGCACCCACTGCGTTGGCCAGCATCAAAATGGCGTTGTTCCAGTCATTTCCGGACCTCGCATGTCTTTTGTCAACGTTGACTCACCTCCGGGAGTTGTTCTCACGCACAGTTAGTGCGCGCTGCCTCTATTCAAATCGTTCCACACAATTGAAGATCTAGGTTCAGATGCCTTGAGCGACTCTGCATGGGTTAATGCTTACCAGCCATGGAAACCATCACGAACAAGCTTTGTCAGAGAAGTAAAGGGAAATATGGAAGACTATCAACTAGCCAACCGGCAAGCGCAGATGGCCTCAACTGTTCGTGCTGACGATGAAAATGTTGCCGGCACATTCAGTAACGATGCTACCACCAGAACTCGCCAAGACCTCGATGCAATGGCCGAAGTACACGAAGCTGTAGTCGATTCACCGGCCTCCGACGCCTTTCGTGGTATGTGTAGCGATGGCATCAACTGCAGCACTGAAGAGGAACTGCCGGTATTTCCAACGTCGTCGTGCGCCGATGGTGCGGCGGGCCCAGCAGTAATGCCGTTTCGAGATTTGTTGAAATCGCCAGCACAGGCGACTGCTAACAACTTTGTGTTCTTGTGCCGAAGTGCCGATCGGCGAATCCCCGACCTAACAGCTGAAAAAGTCAAGTGCTGGCTCGAGGATGAGTCAACTGACCAGGCCGAGACGTCCCATCGATTTGGCAACGAGAGTGCAACAGAAGTTGTCGGTTTGTTGTCGAACGCGCTGGGGTCTGCAAACTCAAGTTGGAGCCCAAACGAGGACGGTCCAATTGCGAACCTCGAGCCTTTCGCGACAATCACTGATACATCTCGCGCGTATACACTGAACGAGCGCCAACACACGGCATTCGCCATCATTGCAGGCGCTCTTCTTCGTCGGTGTTTGCGCCAGGAGCAGGGCTGTCTAGATCCGGACATCGATGTGAGTAGCAACAACTTCTCTGTGCAACAACTCGACAAGCAGTTATTTATGTTCCTTGGTGGCGCTGGGGGAGCGGACAAAAGTCGCGTAATCGACGCCGCCAATCGCTTCGCACGCATGGCCCCTTACCTTGATCTAGTCGTCGGAATGCCAGTTCAAGTGACACAGAACGTGGGAGCAACGAAGGGCGTCGCCAATGGGACGCTTGGCACTCTCGACAGCGTCTGTTTCCCCGGCGGAACAACATATCGTCTCGTACGTGATGGAGCAGCTGGTGTGGTTGTGTAAATTCCCAGTAAGCCGCCTAAATACGCGCTGCTGTGTCTGCCGCGTCCGAGTGCAGTGCCAATTCGACCAGGTCTAGATCCAGAGCTGTATCCTGTGTTCTATACGGTGGAACCATTCTCCAAGTCCACACTTTCACTCCCACGAGCCCCGGACGGTCCAAACCGCTCACTTTCAATCAAAATCCAACAGTTCCCATTCGTACCCGCGGTCGGCTCAACCATTTACAAGATTCGAGAAGAAACCCTCAACTCTGTGGTCGTTGTCGATTGGGTGTCGTCGCAATCGATCGTGAACAAGCCGCAGCAATGTTACCTGCTAGTCTCTCGGGTTACTTCCAGACGTGCGTTTACCGCACTGTCACAATTTACCGCACAGCTTGTAGACATGTCAAAGCCACCGAAGCACGCTATACAAGAGAAAAAGCGACTCAATGAACTCCGCAACTTCACTATCACCGCTTTCAAATACTGTGGCAGGTGCTGTCGAGAACCAACACCGGCAATAGCGACGATAGCTTCGACAGCATTTGTGAATACAGGAGGGACACCCGCGCCGACGCCAGCTAAGGCAGGAGCTGCAGCATCCGTTCTGGCACGAGAGACGGCAGCAGTTACATCATCATCGACAGCATTGGCAGCCTCCAGAGTCAGTGTACGCGGCCACAAAAGCATGGATACCACTTGTTGAGTGCTTAACGTCCTCGTGGAGTCGCATCCACGATATAAATGAAGAGTACATCCGCTCGCATAAGCGGGATTGAACGCTCGCTTAGCTTCCAAGCTGCACCTTTCCTAGTTGCTACCATACTTGCACATCAATGGTATGATGACGATGCTCAGTTGCCATGCGCATCCGAAATCCTCGCGTTCAATTTCTCAACGTACCGCGTATCTTGCCTCGTGTAGATCTCCTCACGAATCTTGCTTCGAGTCGTACATTCTGGTGCTCACTTTCCCACCGCAGCGCGCCTCACACAGAGCGCTTCGGATCTCGTCTCGTGCAGCGGGCTTCGTAGGACAGGATGGCTCGATGGTGAACTCGACGGCTGCTGCTTGTCGTGTTCAGCGTGTTGTGTGGTTGGATAGTTTGTTCCGTGTGGAGTGATGTGGTGTGGATGACCAACACGCACACGCCACACACGACCCGCCGTGAAAGGGGGCGTCGAGGTGACCCGAAGGTCGCACTTATGCAGGTAACGCGAAGGCTGAGTCATCAGCAGATAGACGCGCGCTCGCCGCGCCGTCCCTCGACAGTTCTTCCAACTGCGAACTGCAAACTGCGAATTCAACTCCACATGATGGGGCTTCGTACTTTATTCCAGGCAAGTCGGCGCTAGCGTCAGTTGGTTGGCGGAGATATTCCACCTCGCACGTTCATGGCTCAAGAGGGCGAAAGTGAAACGGGCGAAACATAAAGCAACTGTGGTCTCAGCACAACCAAAAGGTTGGCGACCCAAAGAGACGACGTCCCGACGTCAGTGCTCGCCGCATAGAAATATCAATATCGGCATCATTGCTGTCAAAACTTCGCTCAATGTTTTTGCAAAGATGAAGCGAAGGCATTGCCGTGGGAGAACGTGTTGATGGATATGAACAAAGCGACGAAGGAGACGTATGTTCTCGCGAGCATGCATGCGATGCGATTGCTGCGTCAAGGAGTTGCTGCTGAACCACTAAATCAATCGTTCTTTTACAATTGCTTTTCTGCGATGAGCGTCTCTTCTCGCCAAAAGGATGTCGTCCCAGGCGACATCATCTTGGCGAGTCTGTTGCTTTCTACCGGTCTTGGTGTGCGCAACGCGTTTCTTTCGCTTGCAGCACGCACATCAACCAAGGTTGCTTTCAAAACGCATCTCTCCGGGTGGCAACAGGGACCAAAAGTGCTCTCAAAGTAGCCTTCTATCGTCGATTTCACAAGCTTATTAAGCGCTGGTATGACTTTGATGGGCACGACGCGTATGAAATGTTGAGACACATCCTCGACCCAACGTACGACGACGATGACTTGGAAGTTGCTGCGTGGCGCGAGAGAATCCCGCGTAACGCTAGAGGATCCCTTTTCGGCTTCGAAATAATCAAGCCATTTCGTAAACAGAAATTGCACCGCTTCATCTTCGCAAAGAAAAAGCTGCGAGCGTTATGTCTACGGCTGACCGAGCAAGCGGGAAGTCGAACTGTGGTCGGGTTTGGTGGCTGGAGCAACATTGATTCGGCTGGGTGAATTAAGAAGGCTCCTGCAAGTCCGCTCAACAGCCTAGAGCGCGAGTTTAAAAAGTACAGTCGCGTCGTTTCCATCGACGAATTTCAAACCAGCAAACTCCAGTCTGTTTGGCACGGAGAGATACGAAATCAACACAGCTTGTGCATGCGCAAGGATGGGGTTGAGCGAACATTGAAGGTTCATAGTGTACTCCACTGCCGATCCAATAACTGCCATGGTATGACTGAGCCGCAACGTGAGCGCCTCCCTGAACATCCTCATGCTTCTTCAGTGCCAACTTCGCGGGCAGAGTCGACCGCCAGCATTTTCCAGGCAAGTAGGATAATAGGATAGCAATCGGTTTGCTGTTTAGTGTCCGCGTGTGCCTGGTCACGGCCAGGTGGCGCGCAGACAGCCAGTAGTCTCTGGCGTTGCTAGCTGCTTCGGTTTGGTCCTGCGAGCGGAGCCGATAACGGCTAGTCAGCATATTCCTCCTCGATTCAGTATGGTATACGACACTCAACTGCTTTGCAGACGAGAGTGGTCAAAGTTGGTAGCCACGTCTCTCGGACAAGATGAAGCTCGCGCCGTTCACGCCGAGCGGCGACGGCGTGCTGGCGCTCGCGCTGGAGTTGCTGCGGCTGAGCGAGGAGGACGTGCTGTTCGACCTTGGCTGCGGCGACGGACGCATGCTCGTGCACGCCGCCAAGGAGACCGGTGCGAGGTCCGTCCGTCGCACCTTGGGGCTCCGATTGATACGGCGCGAGCGAGCTCATGGAGTCAGTCTGTGCTGCCGCTCTTCAGATGCATCGGCGTGGAATACAGCGAGGAGCTGGTAGATCGAGCGCGCGATCGCGTCAAGGTGTGTCGTGCCGCCGGTATCGCGGCTTTAGACTGGCGGGGGCGACTAACCGAGCTCCGCGGCGACACCAGGAACACGGCGTCCAGGACGCGGTGGAGATTGTGCACGGCGACGCGCTCGAGGCAGACTTCTCGAGCGCTACGGCGTTGTTCCTATACCTCGTTCCGCAGGTACGTCTCTTCGTGACGGCCAAGTCGTGACAGAAAGCGCCAGGAGCTCAGCCGTTGGCGTCGTGGTGACTGCAGGGGATCCGTCTACTACTGCCAAAGTGCGGCAGCGAGCCGAGCTGCCGTTGAAACGACGATCATCTGACCGACGTGCACGCTCCGCAGGCTCGAAGATGCGCGGCGACGTGGCGTCCGCATTGTGACGTACGTGTTCTCCATCCCAGGATGGACGAGCGACGGCCAGCGAGACTTCAAGGGCACCAAGGTTCTCCCCCACCCGCACCGACACTGCCCAATCCGACGTCGCTATCCTAAGCAGACTGGCTGACGAGCTTGCTCATGCGCTGTACGACGCCAGATCTTTCTGTACAGCCCTCCGTCTCCGGCCCTTGGTGGCGAGTGATTGGCCGCGGCAACGCGCGCCTTGGCGATAACATGCAGGACCTACCAACCGTTGCTGCTCACTCTTCGTGTTATTATTGCTGCCACGATCGCGGCCTGCTCCTTCGTCGACGGCGCTTCTGACCTCCCGCCCGCTCCGAACGCTCAAACCGCCAGCTCCCGACCGAGGCCCTGCGCTGGCGCACCGCGCTTAGAAGCCGCGCTTCTTGATGGCCTCCGTGACAGCGATGGCCGACGTGTACGAGTTGGCGACGTAGAGCGCGTAGTCCTGCTCGCTGCTGTGCGCCGTGGTGATGAACTGGCGCGGAACCTCCGGGAAGCCCTCGGGACTCGTGTACTGGTGGTGGCGGTGGTACCCCTTCTGCTTGTGTGCGGGCAAGTCGTCCTCCAGGCGCCAGTTCGCGCCGTTGGCCGTCTTGGACAGGTGCGCCTGGCAATATACATCGCGTATCGGTGATGCGTGCACGCCACGAAGACAGCGATAGCGCGTCAGCCACGGCCCCAACACTCGCAAGAGGCGCACCAAATCGAAGCGGCGAGAAAGAGCAGTCGACGTACGACCGTGTCCAGCTCGCCGCGGTACTTGGGCGCCATGAACGACTCGATGAAGTTGGTGATCGGCGTCGGCATCGTGGACTTTCTTCTGTTTGTGCACGCGCGTTCGAGGGTGGCCGAGGGCGATGCCGGCGGTCCGCACAATCCCGTATCGTTTCGACTTGAGTTTTGTATGCGATACATGTCGAAGGTTAGAGGTCACATGAGAGTAACCTTGGCGAAAAGAGTCGATCCGATTCGCCACAAATGAACACAGAAAATTAGAGCAGTAGTAAGAATCGTAAAATTGTATACCCGTCAAACCCGTTTCGACCGCGTTTGTCCCGAAATGTTTGGTCGCAACGCCTTGATCCGCCCAAATGCGTCCGCCGCCTAGACGAACGAACGTCTCTATTGTCCTCATCAAGGCTCCGACACTCGACCCGCCGCGCCACTAGCATCCGAGTCCAGGTCGTACTGCTAGTCCCAGGCCGAGGAGCCGCCAAGGCCAACGTTCGGCGCAAAGTTGACTGCTGCAAAGTCGACGGGCGGTTTCCCGTCCTTCTTCTTGGACGACTTGAACTGCTTCACTGCCACCACGCCGCTCGCAACGTCCTGCGCACAACAGCGAGTGTGAGCACGCTTTGTTACGCGCATTGCAACGGCATGGCGCGTATCACTCACCTTGGACACCTTCTTCTTCTCTTTCGTCTTCTTCTCTTTCTCCTTCTTCTCCTCCTCCTTTTTCTTCTTCTTGTTGGCTTTCGGTTGACCACCTCCCTTACCAGCCAAGTGTCTGCCGCTGGCAGTCGACGTGGGCTCTTCAACCTTCTTGTCACCCCCAGATGACGCCTCTTTCACGCTCTTGGTGCTGACAGCAGCAGCTTCACCACTGCTGATCTTACTCTTCTTGGATGGAGCAGCGGTGGCAGCACCTCCATCATCGCCATGCGTATCGCCTTCATGTTTTCGCTTGTGTTTGGCGCGTTTCGCATGCTTCCCTGTTATCTCTTCCTTTTCTTCCGAGACATCGTCATTGCTGCTCGCCTTCGCCGTGTGTTTGTCCTTCTTCGACTTGTGCTTCTCCTTCTTCGCCGGTTTGTCCTTCTTCGCCTTCTCCTCCTTTGGCGGCGCCACGTAGCCGTGGGTTTTCTTGTTCATGACGCGCTGGCCATCGCGCACGACCAGCGTCGGGAACAGCCGGTTCATCTGGAAGTTGTAGTGCATGTTCGTCGCGTTCAGCTTCTTGTACAGCTTACGCTTGTGCGCCACCTCCTCCTGCGTCTCCTCCTTCGCCTCGGAACCCTCAGCAGCAGCAGCCTCCTTGGTCGCCTTATCTTCCGCGAGCGACACGTCCATAGGTTTCCCAGCAATGGGGTTGCCGCGCAAAACGAGCTGCTTGAGACTGGACAGAGCACTGATCGCCTCGACGCCTTCCCACTCTCCGATCTCGTTGTGACCCAACTCGAGTACCCGGAGTTGCTCTTCATGCAAGCAACATGCAGCGTTGGCACATGACCTGGAGCATAGACGAAATCATAATGAAGCCGTACCGAGCTTTGCCAGATGAACAGGTACCTTCTTCAGCTTGTTGTGCGACAAGCGGAGCTCCGTGAGCTGCGTCAACGAGCTCAGGTCGGGGAGTTCCTGTGGCGCCGTCAGCGAGCCGTCAGTCATAGATGTGAAATTGTTAGGACGCACAGCGCGAGCAAACCTCGAGCTGGTTCCGGGTACTGCATGCCAAGGCGCATTGAAGTCGCGCGTTGATAGTCAGAGAAGAGGCGGTCAGCAACAAGCAATGGCGAGCAAAAGCATCGTGCATGGACGCACATGGAGATCTTGGTCAGGTTTGGCAGCTTGGCGAGCAGGCGCTCTGGGATGCGCGAGATGCGGTTGTTGCTGACGATCAATGAGTTGAGCTCCTGCATTCCCCAATTCGACCGCCGCATGAGTGCAGGAGCCCCGGACGACGCGTCCTAAGGCGCGACGGACGCACCGGCAGCTTCGGGATCCAGTCGAGCGTCGTGATCGCGTTGTCGTTGAGCACAAGCGCCTTGAGCGAGCGCAGATGCAGTAGCACGTCCATTGAGATACGCGAGATGCGGTTCTCGGCAGCGTTCAGGATCACGAGCTTCTTCAGGTGCTGGATCTCAGCCACGCCCTGCGCTCGACGTCGCGTCAGCGGATTGCCAATCGCAGCGACTCCTCTGCTGACGCACGTACCTCTCCGTTGAGCTTGTTGCCAGTCACCTTGAGCATCGTGAGGTTCGGCACGCGCTTCAAGTCGGCGAGCTTGGTGAGCTTGTTGCGGCTCAGGTCAAGCTTGGTCACGGGCTTGAGTCCGTGAAGACTCACGATGGTCTCGATGCCGCGGCTCGCGAGGTCGGCCTGGCCATTGGCGCCGACGATCTCGTCCCTGTACTGCTCGATCTTCTCCCTCGTGAGCTTCTTGATCGCGTGCCGCCCACCGCGGCCGCCCGATCCAGCGGACGCGTCTGCCATGCTGCTCACCACTTGTTCGCGGTGGTGCCCAATGCCCCACGAGCTCGAGCGAGTGACTTGGGTGGCTTCGCCAAACGAGCGAACGTTCGGGTGGGCCACCTCAAATTTGGTGTGGGTCACATCGCGTACGGTACAACCTGATCAAGCGGGAGAGTCGGACACGACTCTCTAAAAAGGATAGTCTGGCCCTGGTTTAGGAGCTCTCTAACCCTAAGCGTGAATACAGCGTTGCTATTGATTGACTCGCAAGCCTCGAACGCACTCCCTATAAGGACACGTGCGACCGTCATTTACCAACGCCTCTGGACCTTCCCGCGCAGATGGCCAGTTGGGCAGGCGGCTCGCGAACCGAATCCCCCGGCGACGGCATACAGATCGCAAGAGGGACTGGCCGTCACTAGCGAGTGCCACACTCCGCGCATTGCACCGAGACCGCCAGCGCCGCCGCGACCGGCCGGCCGAGGGACCAAGGCAAGGCGACCAAGGGGACCAGCGATCGCCGAGCTCTGTGTGCGCGCGCACGCACGCACGCACGCGCACACACACAGCAGCGAAGGCCCGATCGCGCGGGATCCCTGCCGCTGCCATGGAGGCGCGGTACACGTCCGTGATGCGCAGCACGCGCAGCGGCAACTACTACAACGTGCCGCTGTCGCCTAAGGCCGCGGAGGATCTGACGCCGCAGCTGGCGACCGCGGCCGACGCGCTCGTGGAGGAGGCGGCGGCGGCTGCGTGGGGCACGTCGACGGTGCGCCGCATGGCCTCGCCGTTGGGCAGGAACGACCTGAACGCGTCGCTGGAGATCCCGATCGAGATGGCGGGCGGCCGCCAGCGCTTCCGCCCTGCGTTCGCCTTCGACGTCAACACGCTCGTGTCGACGCTGCACCGCAGCGCGTCGGACGGCTCGCTCGCGTCGTCGCTCGGGTCTTCGCGCGGCGCGAACGCCAGTCTTGGACCGCGCGAGACCGTCATCATGTCGGTGGAGCCGGCGCAGCCACGCCGCGGTCGGCGAGGCGCCGTGTCGGGCGAGCCGGACGCACTCAAATCGCGCACGCCGGCCGCGGGTCAGGAGAACAGCATCTTCGCGTACAGCCTCAACAAGAAGAAGCAGCGCAAGCTCGCGGCCGCGGCGCTGGCCGCGTCCGCCACGAGCAGGAGCGCCGCGGGGCTCGAGTACGTCGGCGTCGAGCCGGCGGCGGGCTACTCGCCGCAGTACGTCTCGCCGCAGTACCGGCCGTCTGCCGTGCCGCCGTCGCCAGGGCCGTCGCCAGGGCCGTCGCCGGGGCCGCCGCCGCCCATGACCAGGAACCGCGAGCCCTCCATATACACGGAGAGCTTTGCGTTCTGATAGTGAGCGAGCGCACGAGCGCGCGCTGGCGGCTCTGACGAGGAGCCGGGCGAGCCGTCGTCGCGTGGCCCAGCGGAGTATCTAAGCGGGGGAATCGATGGTATTTTATTGCGACCGGCGGCTCGCAGGCGTTGTCTGCCCCCCGTGTTCCGGCGTCTTCGAACGCGCGAGGTGACGCCTCCTCCTCGATCTTCCGACCCCTCGCGCCGACCGGCGGTATACAATTCGCTATATAAAACGGCAGAGGCAGGCCGCCCCGGCGGTTTCTTTCCGCCTGCCTGCCTGCCTGCCTGCCTGCCGGTGGCAGTAGCCAACTCGCAGACCAGGAGAGCCCGGTGGTGCATTGGCGGCCTCGACGCGAGCATGGGCCAGGGACCGAGCTCCATCCCGGCGGACGAGCTCTCGGCGCTCGCGGAGCTCTTCGACGCGCTGCACGGAGGCGCCTGGCGCCGCCGCGACGGCTGGAAGCAGCCGGCGCGCGACCCCGAGACGTGGTTCGGCGTGCGCGTCGTGCTCGGCCATGTGTACGCGCTCGAGCTGCCCGCAAACGAGCTCTCGGGTACGTATCCTACAGCGCGCGGCAGCGCCTCGGCGCGCGCGCAGGTGCCTTGCGACTCACCGCGCGCGCTCGGCTCCTTGTGCTGCGCATCACAGGCCGCATCCCGGCGTCGATCGAGCGCCTGACGCACCTGCGCGTGCTCGACCTGTCCAAGAACCGGATCCGCGGTGCGTCTGCTTGCTCGCGTGGCACGACAGCGGAGGCTGGACGCGGCTGACTAGGCGTCGCGATGGCTCGACAGGAGAGATCCCCGCTGGTATCGGCAAGCTGGCGGCGCTGCGCCGCCTGGATCTGAGCTGCAACGACCTCACGGGTACGGGACTTTTCACGCGCTGCCGCTCTCGCCGCATCCTGTTCGATGGATGGGTGAATAACGATGCTGACCTGCTGCGCCGTGCGGTTCGCCGGCCGTAGGTCCGATCCCGCGATCGCTGAGCGCGTGTCAGCGGCTGCAAGAGGTGCACTTGTTCCAGAACTCGCTGTCGGGTGGCGTGCCGGCCGAGCTCGGGGCCCTGCAGGAGCTGCGCACGCTGCAACTGCAGCACAACAACCTGTCGGGTCCGATGCCCGCGAGTCTGTGCGAGCTGCCGCGGCTCGCCAAGCTCAGCCTGCGCGGCAACTGCATGTCGGGCAAGCTGCCGCAAGAGCTTGGACGCCTCCAGGCGCTCGTGTTCCTCTCGCTGCGCGGCAACGAGTTCAGTGGCCGCATCCCGCCGTCCATCGGCGCCTGCAAGGCACTTGAATTCCTCAACCTGTCGAGCAACCAACTCTCGGGCGAGATCCCGGATGCGATCGGCGACCTGGAGGATCTCGAATACCTCTACCTCTTCGACAACGCGCTCGAGGGCCGCGTGCCTGGCTGCCTCGCGCGCCTCAAGTACCTCAAGGAGGCCGACTTCCGCGACAACCGGCTGCATGGAGAGCTCCCCAACTTCCTCGACGGCTGCTCGAGCCTCGAGGCCGTCATGACCAAGTGGAAGAACCGCAAGGCCAACTACAAGCACTGGATCCTGGGCGACCCCGTGCTCGGCGCGCATGCGGTCCAGAGCCCACCCAACTCGTCCCACCTCTTCCTCCAGGGACTCGAAGACACGCCCGAGAACTCGTCCGCTGTCTTCCTCCACCCGACGATCGACCAGCAAGCAGACTCGGGGCTCGAGGACGACTTCAGCGACTCGAACCAGCTCGTCGCCGAGTTCTCGAGGAAGGTGCCGCGCGACAAGCGCGTGCACCAGCTGCCCGAGGTCGTCCCCGTCGAACTTGCGTGATTGCCGTCGATATATATTCGCGCTAGCGTGTCGCTGGCGCTAGGCTCTCCGCCGAGCACTGAGCGACCAAGTAACTGAGGTCCAGCGTCGCTGCGTCGCGGAGAGGGCCGTGGAATGTGCCGCCACCCGTGAGGAGGATGCTGCCGGCGCTTGTCAGCACGCTCGCGTGCCACGCGCGAGGCGAGAGCTGCCGCTCGCGGGGGATCGGCACGCGGAACCACTCGCGAGCACCTGTCCACGACCAAGTGCACGCGCAGCGAGTAGGTTAACGGTCGCGGCGACAGCTCGAGCGACCGAGTCGGAATGACAGCCACCGACCTGTGTCCAACACGTAGACGCTGCCATCCTCCGCGTCGATCGTGCGGCCGCCGACCACAAACATGTACGGGCCGACGACGTGCGCGCTGTGGTACGATCGCGGGCTCGGGATGTCTCCGGAGCACTCGAGCACCTCCCAAGCGCCTGCTTGAACGTCAAACATCCACGTATCGTTCATCTTGTCGCCGTTCTGCTGTCCGTTGCCCCCAAATACGAGTAGTCTGGGCGGAGCGGCGGCTGACGCGTGGACGACGCACATCGAGTGTCCATCTCGAGCAGCAGGCACGTTGCCTCCAAGACCCGCATCGACGAGTCGCCAGCGGACTTGAGCGCCGTCAGTGGCAGCGGCGGTCGATGCGGTGGAAGTGAGAGCGAGCTCATAGAGCGCGTTGCTCACTCCGCGCTTGGTGCGACCGCCGAAGATCAGGACCGAGGTGCTGGAGCCGTCGCGCGAAGCAATAGAGACCGCTGCGTGCCCCGATCTGGCGTCAGGTGCACGCTCGTAGTCGTGGTCCGCGCTAGCGCTGGCATCGACCCATGTCCACTGCTCAACTCTTGGCGTTGGCGCTCCCTTCGAGCCGCTAGAGACGTCGGGGACCAACAAATACACGCGAGGGTCTTCCCCTAGCGACGAGACGCCCCCGTACACGCACAAGACGCCTCGAGACGCGTCGATGAGCGCCACCGAGTGCCATGCGCGGGGATGCGGCGCGCGGCCCTGAGCGTGGACGACGTCCCAGCTGCCGTCTCTGTCGTCTCTCACGAACAGACCGGCCTTGCTGTCGCGCACCGAGCGGCCGCCAAAGAGGTACACGCGATCGTCCGGACCTCGGAACAGCGTGTGCCCGTTCAACGCGCCAGGAGACGGGTTGCCCTTGACCTGATGCGACCGCCAGCCTCTCCGGACTGCTCTCACGACGGCCGCCTCGGTCCACGCTCTCCGTTGCTCCGGCGTCTCTCGAGGCTGTGCGCGCGCGACAATTGCCTCCAACTTGGATGCGCACTCCTTGTTGTCAGGCTCATAGTCGAGCGCAGACGCCAGATCTCTCACTGCCAGCACCAGCTCTCCGTGCGCAATGTACGCCGCTGCTCGTCGCATGTACGGCTGCCTCGCGGCTCTGCTCGTGAGTGATTGACAATGCTCCTCGGCTCGAAGCGCCGCGAGTAGCCTCACCTTGATGGACGGTGCGAGGCGGATGGCGCTCGAGCAGTCGGCGATCGCATCTTCGTACCTCTCCAACTGTCAATTCACTCGCGCAGTGTCATCGCCACATGCCGACCGCATTGACGCTAGCTTGCCACGCACAACAATAGCAGCAGCGACCGCGCACCTTGAGCAGCGCTGCAGCTCGGTTGGACAGATACAGGGCACTCGTCGGATCCAGCGCCACACACCGCGAGTACGCACACGCCGCGTCCTCGAAGCGACCCTGCCGGAAACTCGCGTTGCCCTCGTCCTTGACGCGCTGCGCCTCTAGCGCACGCTCCTCCGCCGACAGCAGCGCGTCGCCACTGTCGTCGCCAGTAGAGCGAGGCGCTGCAGACCCGCCCGAGCCTTCCGCCGCTACATCGGCGTGTCCGCTCGCCGCCAGCAGCGCGCGCACGTCCGCGGCCGAGAGCTGCGCGAGCTGCGCCGCCAAACCCTCCATTCCCGCAGCTCGCTCGCTCGCTCGCTTGCTCTTGGATGCCGAGTGCCATCTCCAATCGCGCAACCTTCGCGTGACCTTGGATGTTATCAGATCGACCAAATGTGACGCGAAGGTCGCAAGAAGGTTGCGCAACCCCAAGGAGCCGCTCGCGAGATCCATCCTATGGCGAAGAACATCGGTCGCCACGACTGTCGCAAGGCGAGGCGAGCGAGTGACCGCGCGCGTCGTGCGGGAAGGAAGGAGGGTCGCTACCCCGAGGACGGGGCGATCGCGCGGCGTCCGTGCGCGCGGACGGGGTCGACGAGTCGGAGCGCGCTGTAACACCTGCGCCGCGGGCCAGGCATGTTCTCGGACGACGAGGGTGGGCTGCGCAAGCTGCGGCAGCCGCTCATGGACGGCGGTGGCGGCAGCAGCTCGAGCGACGAAGACGCGGCGATCGGGCTGCTGCCGCACTCGCCGTCGAGCGAGCGCGGTGCGGGTGGCGCGTCGGACGCGTCGTGGGCCACGCGCCGCAAGCGCCGGCGGCGCAAGGACGACGACGACCTGGGTGAGGTGCACGCGCCGCGCGGCATGCTGTTAGGCGGCTTATCGCGCGCTGAGCCCAAGCTGGCGCGCACCGTGGGTCGCTGGCTGCTGTCGATATCGGCGGCCGCGTCGCTGCTCGCGGGCGGCGCGGCAGCCAAGGCCAAGACGAGTCCGCGCGTCGTGCGCTCGAAGCGCAAGGCGGACGCGGTGGAAGACGCGACGGAGCGCGCGCTCGCGTGGATGGCCGGGCTCACGCTCGCGCTCGCGCTGCTGCTGGTCGTGACGGTCGCAATCCAGGCGTCGTAAGCTGCCGCTCGCGCCAGGCGGCGGCGACGGCGGCGGGCGGCGCCACACAATGCATGCACTCGATCAATGCAGGCTGCTAGCTGTCGTGCTTGCGCTCGCCTCTGCTGCACGCGCCTCCTGCTTCCAAGGCGCGTTAGCGCTCGGACACAGGCTCGCGACCGGACAAGCTGCGCACTTTGGACGCTTGGCGGTGCACACGGCCTGGCCGAAGCCTACGAGGGCTCGTGAGAGCCCGAGCCAGTGCTCGCGCGGCACCCATGCCTCGAGCTCTCGCCGCGTGTGCTCAGGCGTCGGCGGTGCCTCGCCGGCCTGGCCGCGCGCCGACCACCCAAAGCGCTGCGCCAGCCGATGCACATGCGTGTCGACGGCGATGCCGTCCGCGCGGCCCCAGGCAAGCAACAGCGCGACGCGCGCGACCTTGGGGCCGACGCCGGGCAGCGCCTCGAGCTCCGCGAGCGACGGGGGCACGTCCGCGTCGAAGCGCGCGCGCAGCACGGCGGCCACGCGCCGCACCTGCCGCGCCTTGCGCCGGTAGAAGCCCACGGGCCGCAACAGGTCGCTCAGCGCCTGCTCGGGCGTCGCCAGCGCGCTCGCGACCGTCAGACCCTCGTCGCCGCCACTCGCCGCGTGCAGGCGCTGCATGGCCGCGAACGTGACCTCGTCGCGCGTCTGCGCGCTTAGCAGCGCCGCTACCAGCAGCTGGAACCTGCGCGCGCGGCCGCCCGCCGCCGGGAACACGCACGCCTGCGTGCCGAACCGGTCGACCGGCGTCTCCATCTCGCCCCGCGCCTGCAGGAGCGCGCGCAGCAGCGCCAGGCGACGGCCCGACGCGGCCTCGTCGCTGCTCCGCGCCTTCTTGGCGCTGCCTGCCCGAGCGCGCCGCGGTGGTGGAGCGCGTGGAGAAGAGGGAGGCAGAGACGGAGAGGGAGGAGACGGACTGCGCTCGCGCTCGCGCTTGCCGGCGGCGCCGGCGGCGGACGCGAAGGCGAAGCGCGCGAACGGGTTGCCTCCGCTTTGACTCGCCATTGGTGTTGGTGGGAGACTGGCGCGATCGAGAGAGCTCGGTGGCTGGAGCGACTTTACTGAATCCAAGTGAATTCGGACACCGAGGCGCCGCCCAAGCGGGTCATCGAGACGCGTTCGTGCGCCGAGCTCTCTCACCAACGGCTCGCTACGCTACCTCCCACTCGCTCTCCCACTCTCTCGCTCGCTCGCCTTCTGCTACTACTACCGCGGTTGCCGCCGCGCGGCTTGGAAATGGACGAGGCGGGAGCTTCGAGCGGCCGCAGATGCGGGCGGACGAGCAACCAGCCGGCGGTCGTCTCCGCGAGTCGCACGCTCACACGAATGCGCCGGCGCCGGTGGTGGTCGCTCATGCGCGCTGGTGCACACGGACCACGTACGCGTGGTAGATCTGGTCGAAGAACTGCGCGTCGTCCAGCAGCGCGATGAGTGTCTGCTTGAGCTGCTCCTTGCTGACGGCCGCCGCGCCGTTGGACGCCACCGCGGTCGGCAGCAGCAGCGAGTCGTGCTGCTGCTGTTGCTGCTGCTGCTGCTGCTGCTCTGGCGCGGGCTTCTGCGAGATCATGCCGAGGATCGCTTCCCCAGCAGCGATACCGTCGGCGCGGGAAATCGGCACCATGCCTGTGTCTGCCGTCCGCGTCTCCGGCGCCATGGGCGGCTTCGCGGCGGCGCCGCCGTTGGTGTTGCTGCTGTTGGCGGAGGGGGGAGCTCGCTGCAGGATCCTCGTCGGCGTCACGGCGCTGGGGCCAGCCGACGCAGCTGACTGCTGGCGGTTCTCGCGCTTGTTGCGAGACCGTGAGCGACCACGCGACTTGGGTGTCTGTTGTTGTTGTTGCTGCTGCTGCTGCTGCTGCTGAGGAATCGGAGGCTGCTGCTGTTGCGGTTGCGGTGGTTGCTGCTGCTGGAGAACCACTTGCTGCGTCGCTGGCTGGACCGCTGGCGTAGCGTTTGTAGGAACTGGTGGCTGAGGAGCTACGCTCTTGGTCGACTGGATCACTCTGCGCCAAGCGTCAACACGCTGTCAGCTCGGAGGCTCCAGTGAGCAGATCTTAGCAAGTGCCCAGTCGCCTACCGCGTCAACAAGCTGCGGATCTTCTCGCGATCCTCCTCCGGGAAGAACCACGCGCCGTAGATCGCGTATCCAGTTGCATACGCCTGCGACCCTCGCGTCCATGGCAACAGCGCGTCAGTGCGCGATCCACGCCGCGACAACAAGCTGAGGAAGCGCGGAGGTGACGTACCGGATCGGGGCTGCGCAGGATGAGGAACGAGTCGATGCTGTCAACCTCGAGCCGCTCGTCCACCGTCAGCGTCATGTTGGTCGTGCTCAGGCGGTTCGTGATGCAGATCTGGAACCGCGGCGCCGAGATCCTGGGTGCCGGTCCGCCAAACACGCGCAGCGTATCAGCGAGCCGTCCGTCTCGAGACGCGGCCGGGTTTCTCCGGTCGCGGCGTACCTCTTCACGACGAACAGGCATCCCTCGACCTCCTTGCGCTTCTGCATCCCGCAGTCGACGCGTCACGGCGACACACGTTAGCGCTCGCTGTCAGAGATCCTAGCACGCAGTTGGCCGCCGCCGCTGGAGGGGCCGCGCCAAGATCGCGCGAGCGCTCCGCACGCACCCATGACTGTCCGTCCTGGTCGAACTCGTACATGACGACGTGGCTGGCCGTGTCCACAATGTCCGCAATCGCATCGTCCTGCCGCTTGAGCACCTGGAGGTTCATGGCGTTCGACTGCGCGCGGTCCACCTGGAGCGACGCCGCCATCTCGCTCGCCGTTCCTCCGTCCTCGCCGCTGCCTGCCCGCCTTCTCTCGGCCAGTTAGTTCGCTGCCGACGTTCAACTGACTGGCGCATCGGCGGCGCTCTTCGACTAGGTACGAGCATCGAGGATTGGCCGAAACGCATCTTAT
>JAADYC010000452.1:0-20072 GCA_023338135.1 Phytopythium kandeliae | reverse complement strand
GCATCATTTCGTTTCACACGGACTCATATGGATTTAAGAATGAGGTTAAATGTGGGGACGGGCCGAGTGCTCAATGACTCGCCGTTTGTATCGGAGTGGTTCCCAACTCGAATTTCGTATGCCGCGATCTCAGCAATCCGCCTCCACCTCAACTGCGAATAATGTTTCGCTTCCGCATCCTCCCTTCCTGATATCGGCGCTACCACCGAACGCGTGCGTGCGTGCGTGGCTGCCACGGACCGACCGATGCTAGGCCTCCGCACTGAGCTGTAATGCTGAAGCCGATGCCGTTATTCGCACAACACAAACAGATAGCATGAAACATGCGTCCACGTTTGCACGGTAGTAATGTCGTGAGAGGAGTGTCATTTTTCCTGCAGCATGGCGGGACAGCGCGCAGCGCACTCACCCCTCGGCGCATGCGCTGGTGTTGAGTGACTTCAGTGCGGCGAGTAGCCAATCGAACTTGCGTTATCTATTTGGCGCGACCGGTGTCTAGTGCTCGGGTGCGTGCGGGAGAGCTAGGCTAGCTCGTTGTCCGGCAGTCATCAAGTAAGAGCAGACGATACTGTGCTGGCTCATAGCGTAATCGGATCTGATTGCGATGAGCACGGACATGCGCCAGTCCACTTTTCGCCGACAAATCAACAATCCGCAGTCACTCACACCTTCGGTTGTATGGAAACTGGAAACGATTTCGCGAATATCCTCCTGCGAGAACACCTTTGGACGTCGCCGGCTGCGTGCAATACTACAGTTGCTCCGCCCCTCCTTGGCCCCGCTGCTCAATACCTCTATGTTTCGGTCGATGGCAATCGCGTGCTTGCTGACATGAAAGCACTGCGGTGATTTAGAATCGCAGCGCAGCTGAAGGCGTATGGCACTAGCAGGGTTCGCAGCCAGAGCCTCCACGGTCTGTCTGCCTGTACAGGTCGCTCGACACTGGGACGACGACAGAGGAGGGGGAGGGGACTGCAGTCCATGGAGCGGAAGCCGTCGGCTCGCCCCGGAAAATCGCATTTCACGACCCAAGTTTTCGAGGGTCGGAGCCAGGTCGTCGGGAAGGAACGGGCTGGAAGAGCAAGAGCAACCAGGCTTTCGAAATTCATGGAGCAGTACGCTCGCTCGCTCTGAGGTGGGATGCGCTATACGCCACGATAGCTTGCGCTCGCTCTTCCTTTAGCTTCGACAACAGTCTGCAGCTCCTCTTCCGCACCGAGTCTTAGTCAATCAATCGACCACCACATCTCAGGGCACGACAGCGCCTTTTGGCACCAGCAGTCGGCGCGCAGCGGAAAGCGCGCATGCGTTGTTCTCTATCCATTCGCCCCTCTCCATTCCCCTCGACAGAGCTCTTCAGTTTTATCAACGATATGATCAAACTCGCTCGCCACTTTCAAGCTTCTGGTCTCCGCCATGGACATTAGTAATCGACTTTTCACGTCAGGAGAAGGGGCGACAAGCTTTCGGTGGTATGCGTTTTCACTGTTAGATGTGCGAACGCGCTTTGCGAGGGAGGGCTCGCGGTCTGCGAGGTACACGGATACAGCGAGCCAACCAGACTCGCACGCAGAGATCCTGATCTGCGCAAAACCCTGCTGAACTCCTGCAACACATACAGCCACGGCAATGAGACCAGGCAAATATGATTTTCCGCTGTATAGAGCAGCAGTTTTGGTTCGTGGCGACGTTGAATTTCCGCAGCAAACGCGAAATGTCCGTAGCCGGAGCTGCTCCGACTGCATTGTATGGTATCCATCTAGGATGGGTGCAGCCACCTTGAAGTGGTGTACTGGCCCACGACCTCGTGGCAAGCCAAGTGCCACGAAGTTGGGTACACCTTGTGTCTGGAGAGAACAGGCAGCAGCCAGCTACTTCGATTTTTTAGCAGCGAGCAAGCGCTCTGGTCCTGTCCATACTGTGCAGACTTGCTCGGCATTGGCTTTCGAGAGCATGCAACTGCTTTCAGAGACGACGTTGTCGTACCGTAGGCGATCAGGAGAGCCTCCATGGAGCAACGCAACCGTCACGACCTCTCGCTATCGTCCCCAACAGCGTCCGTCTTTACGAGCTAAACACAAGGTGCTTGGGTCAGCGCCGAACGACCTCGTGGCGATTGGGCGGGACCCTTCATACGCACGCGCCTTCCTTTTACTCGGAACCTCCGCCTTCGGCTAGCGCGCGTACGTTACTGGTGTCACTTCCCTCTGGTGATGATGCGCGAGACGTCTCGCCGACAGCGATGGCGCGCGGCACAACACGGCACAGCACGCGAGAGCCGCACTGTGTGCAGTAGCACAGGTGGCAAGGGCTCGGAGTGGTCCGCGCGACAGCTGCAGCTACCTTTCGACAGTCACGGCAAACGGGGCGACCGCGGTCGCCACAACCACGTGGTTTTGCTTACCGCAACGACGACCATATAATATACCGACAGAATTTATCGCACGACGCATTCACACAGGAGCAGCGCCGGCGCAAACGAGCCTGCAGAGAACAAATCACCCGCTAGATCAGATCCAACCGCAGAGACCTTATCAGAGGAGCGATCGGCTGTCCAGCCGCTGCGCGTCCGGCGCCGCGGGCGAACAGGCGCGGCGTTAAACATCCGCGAGCCTGGCTGCCGCTGTGAACGTTCTACGCTTGCCTGCTTCGAATATCCTGGAGTCCATCCATCACGGAGTGAGGAGACCGGCCGCTGTCCACTGCAAAGGTACCTGGAGTCCTCTCTATTTGTACACTCATGCGAACAATAACCTCCAATAATGCGTACTTGTATATATTTGTTTACAAGTCAGCTTCCAGCTACATAGGACGATAAAACGAATGTCACTTGGACCTTCTATGCGGTACGCTCGGCGCAAATAGACAGGAGTAACTGCGTCGCGGTCGGCGCGCATGACGGCGCGTGTGCTGGCGGGATCGTCGTGCCATCGCCGCCGCCCGCCGCTCACCACTTTTCCTTTTGCGCTCACCCGCTCCCGCTCCTGCTCCCGCTCCTGCTCCTGCTCCTGCTTCCGCTCCCGTGCTCCGATCCACCACCTCGCACTCCATCGTACGAACATGTGGCGCTCCGGGTCGTCGATACCCCCGAGGCACCTGCGCTGCTCGCCGCCGTCCGACCGCACTGGCCGCAACCACCAGCTCATCGCCATCAAGAACGACCCCGGCAAGCTGCCAGTGCCCGTGCCGATGGATCTTTCCGCCGAGCAAGACGCGCTGGGTCCAGATCTAGCGCTGCATGCGCTAGACCAATTACTCGAATCGCCAGAGCCATTCAGCGTGAACGACGTGACGCCGTTCCTGCCCGTGTCCTCGTCGGTGTTGAGCTCGAATTCGCCTCAGAGTGTGTGCGAACTTCCCACGCCGCTCCCGAGTCCCATGGTGAGCGGCGAGTTCTTTAGCGACTGGCTTGATCAGCTCAGCGACTATGAGGGCTGGAGGGAGGAGCGAGATTCGAACGGATGCGATCTTCCGAAGTCAAGTGCTACCCCGCTACTGCCTGACAGACGCGATGACACCAAGGTCGATCAGGTCGTACAGGAACGATGTTCCACGCAGTGGCCAGAGAACTACGAAGACAAGGAAGATACAGTCGATTATAACGAGGACAAGACCCAGAGCAGCGAGCGGCTGCGCAAGCGCCAGCGCCTGTACGAAAAGAAGTACCGTAACCGCAAGAAGGTGCGTTAGCGCTCTCGTGAAGAGAATCGGATGGTCATAGTCACACGACTGACTGTTCTCGTGGGTATCGTAGGGCGAGCTCAAAGACCTGCGAAAGGAGTGGATAGACAGAGAGACCGAGTTGTTTGCGGTACGCAGAGAGCGAGTGGCCGAAGCCGTAGTCTTGACGGACTGGAAGGCGTTGAGTTCGCTCGATGCAAGGACTCCACCGCGAGATCGCGCCGAGCTGCTGCGCCGTAGCCGCCTGCTGATCGCACTTGAGCGCGCGTTAGTGTTGGATCGCGTGACGCTCTCGGCACTCAAGGCGTACGAAAAGGTCGCGCGCATCCGTGAGTACACGGACAAGAAGTTGCTGCGCTCGCGCCGCGAGTGGCAGCACAGTACAACCAAGGTGTTCGGGCCGCACGCGAAGCTGACACCACACCAGCCGCCGCCGCTACACTTCACGTGGTGAGGCACCCGAGCCGAAGACGCTTCAGTCGGCGGGTACTTTATGGGTATGATATGCATAGGATATGCATGGGGGCGGGAATTTCTCCCGGCAAGGATCCCCGAGACGAGTCCACGATGGCGAATGAATGAATGAATGAATGGATGGATGGATGGATGAATGAATGAATGGATGGATGGATGGATGGATAATCGATCATGAATGGTTAATCGATGGGGCTTGAATGACCAAGGAATGGCAGTCCCGCATGAGGAGGGATCTGCTCGGAGCTTTGCGTAGATCCAGCACTTCATCTGCCGCTTCGTTCCTTTGACTGTCACGTGAATACTTGGCTGGACAAATAGCGTATTGGGCGAAGGGACGAGCAACTTCAAGTAAGAAATATATTTCGACTTGTACGCTATCACCCATTTATTGTCATTTTGTCGCGTTCGTCATCACCACTGTGTCCCCAGTTCCCGGTTGGGGACAGCTATCGAGGATGCCCAAAACCCACACAGCAACCATTCAATCGCGACAGTCATCCTTCCCGCCTTCACAGCTCGGCTGCACGTTTCTTGGCGTCCGCGCAACTTGCGCCGCGGCTTCCACGCTGCGGGATGAGCCAACAGTGATCCTCCTTTACTCCCCCGACGACCGACGCGCCGAGATCGGTGTTCATTACCCACTGGTCATCAAATGTGAGGAACTTGATCTCCATCCACTCGGGCGACACGCGCAGCGAGAACACGCCATACGGATACCCGCCGGCAGACCACACGTTCTCCACGTAGTCAGCGACTGCCGGCGGGATCCCGCTTGGCGACTCGTTCTGGATGCCGCCTCCCGCGCCATTCTCCACAAAGTGCATGCCGAAGCTCGCATAGTCGTGCTTTTCACCGTGAGTGTGGCCGTAGAGGAAGAGCTGCACACCTAGTCCGTCCAGAAGATGAAGCCACTCCTTCGCTTTCTCCGGCGCATAGTGACTATACGGAGAGTAGTGCGTGTTGACGATCTTCCACGTCGCGTTCGAGGCCGTGGCCGCCTCAACCAGCCGTCGCCGCGAATCCTCGCCCCACTCCTTGATCAGACCCATGCACGCATCGTACATCGATGTGTCTCCACCAGCACACTGTTGTTGGCCGCGTACCACACTGTCGCACTGATCATCATCGCCGGCCGAGTATCCGTAGCATTGACAGCATATCTGCCGAGCGCCGTGGCTGTCCGCATCGTTCGTGTCCAGGCTGAACACATCAATCGTTACTCCGTTTGCGTCTTGCAGCGAGTGCACGTAGAAGTGGTCGGGCATGTGCCACCGATCCCCGTTCGGACTCACATACTGCGACTGGAGCGTAAACTTCTGGTTCAGATGCTCCAGCATCTCGCCCACCGACGAGCACGGCGCTGGAGAATCCCCGCTCGAGCAGACGTAGCTGGCGCCACCGTAGTCGTGGTTGCCCATCACTGTAACCCAAGGAATGCCCGCGAGCGCCGCGTCGGAGTACTTGTCCTCGAATGTCTGCTGGAATCTGTACGCCTGGTCCGTCACGCTCTGCAGCCCGGTCCAGTAGAAGTTGTCGCCATGACTCAGCACGACCGATGGTCGCGGGTTCAATCGCTGAGCCGCAAGTCCTAGCAGCGTCGCCGTGTACTCCATCGCATTATAGTCCAGCACCGTGTAGGACTTGCGTCGCGAACAACAGGAGCCGCCTTCCTTGGTGATCGTGCGGCCCCAGTCACCGATGGCGAGTGCCGTCGTTGCGTATGTCTCCTGGAGCGGGTCCGGCAAATCTGCTAAGTCGTTCTGCTCCGCCTCACTCCCGCTCTCGCCTCCGCTCCCGCTGTTGTTGCCACTGCCCGAGTCCAGTGCGTCCAAGCCAGGCGTCTCTCCGTCCTTATCCACCCCGGAATGGAGAGTGCTGGAGTCTCCGGCAGAGTCAGACGGACTGCCAGTGGTATCCCCAGTCGATGCATCGACCCTTTTCACCGACAGAATCACTGCGAGCAGGACTCCCACGATCGCAGCGACAAGGCACACGGTTGTCACGAGCACTCGCTTTCGCATGGTCGATCCGATAGAGGGAACTCACTTGCCGGCCTTGACCACCACGACTTGCGCACTTGGCTTGCAGAGGGGAGATTGGAGAGTACATGGCGGCATACGCTAGCGGTGGACGGAAGACATATCGGGACCCGACCGCACCATTGCGAGAGAAGTCCCGCGGGAGCTGATCTCTGATGCTCGTGATGCTCTGGAGACAGATGGAGCGGACGCGACGCGCTCCGAGTATTTTTGGCGCTTTCTCTCAGCGCACTCGATCTATTCCCATCACTCTGGGCGAGCACTGCTGTCCATGGACGAGAGCGCCGACCTGACGCGTGGGAATGACAACGGGCGACTCGAAGAGACTTCCGTCGCCATCGAGCAGCCGGCATGCGCAGCAGCAGGTGTCGCGGAGACTATCGAGGGGAGTGTGCAGCCGCCAGATCCTCGACATCCACAAACTTCCGACCGAGGCGACTCCGAGTGATGGCAAGGATGGCAGCAGTGGTGTGAATCCGTCTCTCAAGCCTCGAAACGTGATTTCGAGCGTTGCGAGGATCAAACTGGTCGCCCTCGCCAAGCAGCGACCCAGTAGCAGCAGCAGAGCTCATGAGCAGACAAACACAGCCGCTCCGGTCGCTGAGATCAGCAGACCCACGCGGAAGAATTCACGGCAGATGCTACGTCGCGCCACGCGCCAGAGCAGCAGGAAGTCGACAGTTACAATCAAAGAGGCTAGCGTGAACAGCGACGAGGTAGTCGCGGCGATGAGGCGGCAGTGCCGACACCGCATCGGCACGTTCGAGACGGGCGACGGCGCGACGTGGAAGGCGACGGTCCAGGGAGATATCGAGAAGTTCATGTTCCCGAGCCTGCAGCTCGAAGCGCTCTACGCCCCCGATCCATCGGAGAGAGTCGAAGTAGCAGCATCACAACCATCGCCATCGCCGGACGAAGTCACGCGACTGCTCGCTGCCACAAGGATGACGGTGGAGTGGGAAATGCAGCCGCGTTCGCCGACGAGGGATTTGCCTGCGGGTGATCCGGTCGGCAGTGAGAGCGAGAAGCGCGCGGCATTCGACCGCAAACTCGAGGCCGCTGATGTTCTCCTGTGTGAGCTGCGGTCGGACGATTCGACGCTGGTGCCTCGCTCGAGTGGCACTGAGGCTTCGAGCGAGATCAGCGAGGACGCTCACGCTCCAGAGTCGGAAGGCGAGCGGGGATCCGAAGGAAAGGCGACGAGGATGTACCTTCCAGACTTGGTGGCAAGTCCGCAGTTGATTCCCCGCCTTCCCCAGACGAGGAGGTGCGATCAAGGCGACTGCCTCATGGTGTGCGACTCAAATCGCGGGCTGACGATCCATTGCGCGCAGAATCATCAAGCAGATCCAGCGACACTCGACGCAGGAGGGACAGATCGCGTACTACGCCGACAAAAGCAACCTGTTCGCAAAGTGGAAGAAGCTTCAGCGCTCGCAGCAGCATCGGCTGCCGACGAGCCGTCACGACAGCGACGGCGACGACAGCGACGCCAGCGACGGCGACGAGGAGCAGCAGCCGCTCGGCGAGCTCTCGCCGAGGTCGCTCTTCTTCCACGAATGTACGCGGCGGCAGATCTTGCCGGAGCCCGTCTTCTCGCGTATCAACGAAGTGCAGAGCAAGCGGCCACTGCCGGCGTCGGCCACATCCTTCCCGAGCGTCGCGGCCACGCTCATCCGCACGGTCCACGACCGCAACCGCGGCGGCGATCTCGACGGACTCGTGACGACCGCGAGCGGGCGGGTCGTGCGGCGCAAGCGCCAGCTCGCACTGCACTTGCACGAGTTCGGACTCGGCGACGACAAGACGCGCGCGCTGGCCAAGGCGCTCGAGCACTTCCCCAGCGTCCATGTGCTCGACTTGAGCGCAAACCGGCTGACGGACGCGGCTGTCATCCCGTTGCTCGCATGCCTCGAGCGCGCAGCGACGTCCACGGCCAAGCCGGCGCAGCCTCCACCGATGCTCGAGGACGACGACAAGCCAGTCGTCGAGCGGCACCGCAAGCTGTCGGTCCTCATCTCGCGCGTGGGGCTCTCGACGCTCAGCGAGCGCGCGGCGCGCGGCTGCGCGCTGACGACGCTCAACCTGAGCCAGAACGCGATCGGCCGCGCCGGCTACGAGCAGATCGCGCGCTTCCTCGGCTGCTGCCACGCGCTGACGCACCTCAACCTGTCGCGCACGAACGCGGTCAGCAGCGGAGACAGCGACGACGCGCTGGCGCCGCTGACACGTGCCATCCAGTGCCACACGGGTCTGCGCGTCGTGAACCTGTCGGACAATCGTATCGGCGAGCGCGGCGGCGAGCTGCTGGGCGAGATGCTGACGCACCCGGAGTGCAGCGTCGCGGAGCTGGACGTGACGTGGAACGGCATTTGCCGGCGCGGCGCGGTCGCGATCGGCGCGGCGCTGCGCGCGAACGCGACGTTGCGCGCGCTCCGACTCGGCATGAACCGGTGCGGCGACGAGGGCGGCGAGCAGCTAGCGGCCGCGCTGGCGACCAACACGGCGCTGACGGCGCTCGACCTGTCGCGCAACGCGCTCGGCGGCGCCACGTGCGTCGCGCTCGGCGTGTTCCTGCGCGAGAACCGCTCGCTACGCACACTGCAGCTGCGCGACAACAGCCTCGGGCCTGTAGGCTGCCGCGCACTGCTGCGTGCGCTCTCGATGGGCTGCGCGTGCGACATCGACATGTCGGTGCACGACGCCGGCGGCCACGAGGCGGGCGGCGACGGCATCTTCGACGCCGCCTTCCCGTCGCTCTCGTCGCCCTTCGAGCTCCACCTGAGCGCGTCGCCGTACCAGTACGCGGTCGCGCGCGAGCTCCTGGACGCCGCGCTGCTCTACCGGCGCTGCGCGCTCTCGGACGTCATTTACGTCGAGCCCACGCCTCCGTCGGGGGGCGAGAGGAAGAAGCCGGTGGTCAAGCGCACGGCACTCGTGGTCGACACCGACGGCCGCTGCCTCCGAGAAGCGGTGGGCGGCAAGGCGTGGACGCTGCCGACAGGCGGTGTGCTGCTGGCGACGGCCAAGTTCTCGCCGCCGGACGTCGGCCGCCTCGTCTCGATCGCGCCGGTCGTGCCGGCGGAGCCGGGGTCAGGCATCCGCGCCGCGCCGTACTTGTACCTGATCCGCGCCATCGAGCGCGGCGTCTCGCCGCAGGAGGTGGCGACGCTGCTCAACCAGGGGCTGCACGACCTGTTCCTCACGACACGGCAGGCCGAGGTCTTCCTGGCGCGCCTAGCGACTGTCGTGAGCCCGATCGAGGTGCTCGGCCGCCTCTGGCCGTGCCTGAGCGACGGCGAGAACGCGTTCGAGTTTCTGCGCGCGCACCTGCCGCAGCCGGCGGACCAGCGGCGGCTCATGGACGCCTTCGGGCTGTCGACGATCCAGTTCTCGACGGCCAACCCGACGGGCCACTGGAGCCTGGACTTGGGTGACGCGCAGCAGCGCAAGATGGCCATTTGGTTCGCGGTCATCAACGCGGCGGACGCGCGCGTCGTGGCTGAGCTGCACGCCAAGCGCACGGACCCGAGCCAGTACGGGCGCGGCTACTTCTGGCGCAACGCGCGCTTCAACCAGCAGCCCGTGCGCCTCGCGTACGAGTTCTTCGACCGACTGCCGCGAGCGGGCGTGCTCGACTTTGACTACGCGTCACCCGTGCGGCACGAGGACGTCGCGGCGCCGGTTGAGCTGAGCGACGAGCAGCTCGCGGAGCTCGTGCGCCACGTCGGCGCCGAGGTCTGCTCGGTGTACATGCCTGTGCACCTGCGCAAGGACCTCAAGTACCAGCTCGCGCTCTTCCACCTGGCGATCGCCGGCCGCTTCATCTCTAGCCGCCAGGCGCACTTTGTGCTGCAGCACTACCCCAAGAGCATCGAGAACTGCCGCCTGCGCATCCTCCTGGCCGTGCACAAGGTGCTCATCGACCTCGAGAACTTCGGCGAGCTGCTCGACCGGCTCACAGCGAGCGACTGCGCGCGCGTCTACCAGGCGCTCGGGTACCTCAACACGGTCAACCCGCTGGCCGTCGACATGGACTACGACGTGGACTTTGAGCGCGAGGACGAGAAGATGCTGCTGCGCGCGCTCGTGGACCTGTCCATGGCTGCGACCATGGACGTGATCCGCATCGACAGCGAGCGCTCGACCGTCCTCGTCATCTACTCCATGTACCAGACCAACAGCGTGCCTTCCTCGGGCCGCATCTGCTTCCGCTACGTCTCGCACCAGTCGGCCGCCTCGGGCACCGTGCCGGCCGCCGGCGCGCCGTTGTCGGCGTCCGCTGCAGCGGCGGCGGGATCGACGGGATCGGCGGCGCCTGGCTCCGCGGCAGCGTCGGCGCCGAGCGGCTCGCAGCCCTCGGCGATCTCGACCGCGCGCCAGGACTGGCTGCGCGCGCGGCAGCTCATCTACCGCTACTTCCTGTGCGGCGACCGACTGCGGGCGCTGGGCGACGCCGCGCTCACACTCTCCGTCTGCTCGGGAGGCTCCAGCGCCGCGACAGCCGCAGCGTCTTCGGCGGCAGCAGCGCCGTCGCCGTCGCCGTCGCCGTCGCCGTCAATGCCCATGCCGGTTGGTCTCCAATAGAGCTCGGAGTGTGCCTCGCACTTGTTGGTGGTATGGCTTGAGAAGAGTGCGCGTCATTCCAGACAGCTCCAGCTTGTTCACTTAAACGAGCTCCCGACATCTCGCAGCCATTCCTTCTTACTTTGCTGAAGTGTTGTCAGCTCATCGACAATGCGTGTGTCGATCCTCTATTCACGGCCATTCCTAAACACTGGACTACTGTATACTCAGCCAAGAGCTCGCCGACGATTGATCGATCGGATCCCCGCGCTGCAAGCGAGCGACTCCGCCCGCCCGCCCGCCGGTCCGACGTCTCCGCGATGAGCACCAAGCACCCGCGCAGCGATGAGGACGAAGGTGACGCGCGTGCGGCGTCGAGCGAGGACGAGGGTCCACTGCCGCTGCCGATGCCGGCCCCCAAGAAGCGCAAGGCGCGCGCCAAGCTGGCATTCGAGGCCGAGTACGTGCGCAACCTACCTGGCGCTGCCATGTACGAGCGCAGCTACATGCACCGTGACGTGGTGACGCACGTGCTGGTGGCGCCCGTGACGCAGTTCCTAATCACGGCGAGCCGCGACGGCCACGTCAAGTTCTGGAAGAAGATGGCGCGCGGCATCGAGTTCGTCAAACACTACAAGGCGCACCTCGGCGCGGTGCTCGGGCTCGCGGTCTCGGCCGACGGTCTGCGGCTCTGCAGCACCTCGTCCGACCAGAACGTCAAGTTCTACGACGTGCTGGGCTTCGACATGGTCAACATGCTGCGCGTGGCGTTCACGCCGACCGAGTGCTGTTGGATCGTCGGCAAGGCCGCCGCGGACGCCAAGGTGGTCGTGGCCGATCAGCAGACACCCGTGCTGCGCGTCTACAGCGCCGAGCAGACGCTCAGCGAGCCGCTGCACGCGATTGAGCGGCTGCACACGGCCCCGGTCACGGCGCTCGCGTACAACGCGCGCTTCGGCTGCGCCATCAGCAGTGACGCGCGCGGACACATCGAGTACTGGGGAGCGGACACGTACAAGTTCCCGTCGGCAGCGACCGCGGACGGCGCGCGGCTCAAGTTCAAATTCAAGGGCGAGACGGACCTGTACGAGCTGGCCAAGTGCAAGACGAGCGCCATGTCGATCGACGTGTCGGCGGATGGCCAGAGCTTCGTCGTGGCCGGCCGCGACCGACAGATCCGCGTGTTCCGCTTCCTGACGGGCAAGCTGCGCCGCAAGTACGACGAGAGCCTCACGGTGTTCGAGGACGCGCAGGCAGACGACACGCTGCACTTGGACGCGATCGACTTTGGCCGGCGCGCGGCCGTCGAGCGCGAGCTCGAGGCCTCTGGCGCGGCGTCCAACTGCATCTTCGACGAGTCGGGACACTTCATTCTGTACCCGACGCTGCTAGGCATCAAGGTCGTCAACGTGGAGACGAACGCGCTCGTCAAGGTGCTCGGCAGGGTCGAGAACGCCGACCGGTTCGTCCGCCTGAGCCTGTTCCAGGGCAAGCCTAAGGTGAACTCGCAGTTGGAGAAGCGCCTGCAGCGGCCGGGCGGCGGCGGTAGCAGCGGTGTGCCGTTGGTCATGTTGGACAAGTCGGAGGGTGGTGGCGAGGCGGACGAGGTCGACCCGACGCTCTTCTGCACGTCGTTCAAGCGCAACCGGTTCTTTTTGTTCTCGTCCCGCGAGCCGGAGGAGGACGATGAGGACGGACACGGCGGCGGCGGGCGAGACGTGTTCAACGAGAAGCCGACGCTGGAGGAGGCGCAGGTGGCGACGGAGGCGAGCGCTGCCAAGGTGCTGGGCGAGGCGGCTGTGCTGCACACGACCAAGGGCGACGTGACGATCAAGCTGTTCGGCAAGGAGTGCCCCAAGACAGTGGAGAACTTTTGCACACACGCGCGCAGCGGGTACTACGACAACCTGCTCTTCCACCGCGTGATCAAGAACTTCATGGTGCAGACGGGCGACCCGCTGGGCGACGGCACGGGCGGCGAGTCCATCTGGGGCGGCGAGTTCGAGGACGAGTTCCACCGCAACCTGCGCCACGACCGACCGTTCACCGTGTCGATGGCGAACGCCGGGCCCGGCACGAATGGCTCGCAGTTCTTCATCACGACCGTGCCCACACCGTGGCTCGACAACAAGCACACGGTCTTCGGACGTGTCGAGCTCGGCAAGGACACGGTCTCGGCCATTGAGAACGCGCGCACTGACAAGCACGACCGACCCGTCGAGGATATTCGCATCATCAACATTGACGTTCTGTGAGCACGGCGACAGCCTCGCGCGGGTGGCCAGGCAGGCAGCAGGCAGGCAGGCAGGCAGGCAGGCAGGCAGGCAGGCAGGCACAATAGACAATGCCGTCGGGTGTACCCATGCCTGCCATGAAGGAGCTTGACTTGACTTGACTATCGCGACATCACATTCATTCCTACGATGTTTGGGATCTTCCATCTAGGACACGCTATGCGTTCTGAATGTGTGCGGAGGCGCTGGAGCGACAAAGATCTTTACAAGACACGCCAAGATCACGCGCGAGACGGGAAGAAGAAGGAGAAGAGGAAGAGGGAGAAGAAGATGAAGCTGTCGCTGTCGCTCGCTGCCGTGGCGCTCGTGGCGCTGACCGGAGCGCCGGCCGGCCGCTCGGCCCTCGCGCAGACCCGTCGCCCGCGAGTGTTTGAGCCTGAGGGCGTGCGGGGCGTCGGCGCGAGCGACTGCCACTCGTTCTCGGCCGAGGCCGCGTGCCTCCAAGGCCACTGCTACTGGTGCAAGTCCGCCGCCGTGCCCTCGTCCTGCTACAGCGAGGAGGAGGCCTCGCAGCTGCCGCCCGCCGTGTTCCAGTGCGACAAGGCGCCGTCCGTCGCCTCATGGGAGCTCACCGAGGTCGGGAACCGCCGGTATAGTTAGTTGCTCCGCGCCGACGCACGCTAACGCTCCGCCGCGCGCCTGCCCGTCAATTTGGTTACTTTGCAGGTCCCAGACGACGCAGAGGCGGCAGCGGCGCTGTTCGCGAGCTGGAAAGCTGCGCACAGCAAGGCGTACGCGTCGCCGCTGGAAGATGCGCTGCGCCGCGGCGTGTTCGAGGAGAACGCGCGCCTGGTGGCCGCGCACAACCGCCGGCCCGACGCGACCTTCACCATGGAGCTCAACCAGTTCGCCGACCTGACGTGGTACGCGTCTTGCAGCGCCTCGGACCCCTCGGGACTGAAGCTGTATCGGGATCGAGAGAACTAACGCTCGGCGTGCGCGCCTTTGTCGGTGCAGGGAGGAGTTCCAGGCGTGGTACCTTGGCGCGCCGCAGTCGTGCTCGGCCACGCATGGGTGCGCCTTGTTGCTTGGTCTCCAGAGCTCCGGTTTGGCTATAATAAACGGGTAGAGTCGTCGCTAACGCGCTGGCGCGTGCATGTGGCCGTGATGCGTAGCGCGGACACGGACCTGGCGGTCTCGGACGAGGCGGTGCCAAAGGAGAAGGACTGGCGGGAGGAGGGCATGGTGTCTCCGGTCAAGAACCAGGGCAAGTGCGGCTCGTGCTGGACGTTCTCGACGACTGGGTGCCTCGAGAGCCACGTCAAGATGAAGCACGGTGAGTTTGTGCTGCTGTCGGAGCAGAACCTGCTGGACTGCGCGCAGGCGTTCGACAACCACGGCTGCAACGGCGGACTGCCCTCGCACGCGTTCGAGTACGTGCACTACAACGGCGGGCTCGACACGGAGGAGGTGCGCGTCTCGGTCGAGATGGAGAGAGTGCGCGTGGATATCTTCACCACTCGCGCTGATATACACGCGCTGCTGCTGCTACTGGTCGTAGACGTACGCGTACGAGGCCAAGGAGGGCAAGTGCAAGTTCAACACGTACCACGTGGGCGTGCAGGTAGACGCGGTGGTCAACATCACGGCGCGCGACGAGACGCAGCTCAAGGCGGCGGTGGGGACCGCGGGGCCGGTCAGCGTGGCGTTCCAGGTGGTCAAGGACTTCCGCTTCTACAAGTCGGGCGTGTACTCGTCGACCGAGTGCAAGGACGGCGAGCAGGACGTGAACCACGCGGTGCTGGCCGTCGGCTACGGCTCGGAGGACGGCACGAAGCACTGGATCATCAAGAACAGTTGGGGCGCCGCATGGGGCATGGACGGCTTCTTCCTCATGCAGCGCGGCCGCAACATGTGCGGCGTCGCCGACTGCGCCGCGTATCCGGTCGTGCACTAGCTGGCGGCGCGTCGGAGAGGAGCGAGCGGAGCCTTCGGCGCGTCCGAGAGCCGCGCGGCGCCGCCGTCGGACAAGCCAGCGAACGGTGAGACGGGCCGTCCATGTTGATGTGAAGTTGGCTGCATCCATCCGCCGTCCGTACATGTAGGCGTATGTAGTTCGGTGCCGCCGTCGGACAATATTCGCACCGTCGGACAAGATTGGCAGCCGTTCCCTGCGAACAAGAACAAGAGGCGTTTGTCCTCCTCCGAGCTGGCGAGTTGGACATCTCCGGCGGCGGCTCCGATGGGTGCGATGCCGTCTGGAGTGGGCGGGCGGTCAGTCGGCGGGCGACTGGATGAGTGCTCCGCGGCTTCTCGTTCAGTGTCATCATGCCGCTCGCGTCGCTGTCATCGCTCGCACTGAAGTAACGCGAGGGCTTCTCGCACTCCACACGCCCGCCGGCAGCTTGGTGCCGCACTCCTCTCTCCTCGCGCACTCGCCGCCACGAATCCGTCCAGACGCGAGCGAGAGAGGCCCGCGCCGGCGCAAAGCCGTACGACGAGCTGCGGGCGGAAGGCGCCAGCGCGGCTCCAGGCTGGAGCGATCTAAGTGGCCCGAGGCGCCATGCCCGACGCCCGCTGACCACCGCACGTTCGGAGAAGCGCAGGAGCGCTACATCTCCTCCGATCTCCAGAACACGGTGAGAGCGATGATTCGTCCGACGTAAAGACTTACAAATTTCAAGTGGAAATGCGTCGCTAAGCCCCTTTCTGGCACTCTCCTCCTCTTCTGCTCGACCGATCCTCTCCAAAACACGGTGCGCACTCGAGCGAGAACCCCGGCTCCCGTCTATGGCGCTCACTATGCCTCGCGCGCCACCAGTATTAGAATCGCGCGCGACGGCCCGGCCCGGCGGAAGCGGGAAGCTCCCGGCGGCCGCGCACTTCGGATCTTTTCGGCGCCTGCCTGCGAGTCGCCGACCCGTCCACAGACCGCTTACAGATCGCCTGTAGGCCGCGCGAGAGCCCGCGGGAGCCCGCGGGTTGGAAGGAGGAGCCCATGGGTCTGGCGTCGACGGCGCCAAACTACAAGTCGATGGGCGAGACGACACCGCTCAAGGCGTCGGCGCGCGGCCCGCCGCGCACCAAGAGCGCGCGGCGCATCCCGCTATCGGACAGCGCGCGGCGCGCGCAGCGCAAGCTGCAGCTCGCGTGCGTGTGCTCGCTGCTGTTCATGTGCGCGGAGATCGCGGGCGGCTTCTTGGCCGGCAGCCTGGCCATCATGACGGACGCGGCGCACCTGCTGTCGGACGTGGCGGGCTTCTGCATCTCGCTCTTCGCTATCTGGATCACCACCATGCCGGCGTCCAAGCGTCTGAGCTTCGGCTTCCAGCGCGCCGAGGTCATCGGCGCCATCACGAGTGTACTCGTCATCTGGGTCCTCACCGGCGTGCTCGTCTACGCGGCCGTCGAGCGCTTCATGGAGTGCCTCGAGCCCGAGCCGGCCGAGCACGTGAACGGCAAGCTCATGTTCATCGTCGCCTGCATCGGGCTCGTCGTCAACCTCGTGCTCATGCAGATCCTCGGCCACGGCCACTCGCACGGCGGCGGCGGCGGCGGTCACGGGCACTCGCACGGTGGGTCCAAGCCCAGCGGCGACGACCACGGCCACAGTCACAGCCATGGCCACAGCCACGGCAGCAGTAGCGACTCAGACAGCAGCGACGACGAGCACCAGCACAAGGCGCATGGCCACGGGCATAGCCACGGCCACGGCCACGGCGACAGCAACGGACGCGACCCGGACGTGCTCGAGCGCGGCGAGGAGGCCAAGGCGAGCGGCTCGGGCGACGGCGGCGCGCGCAAGAAGTTGGAGAACCTCAACATCGAGGCGGCGTACATCCACGCGTTCGGGGACTTTATCCAGAGCGCGGGCGTGTGCGTGGCTGGCGCGCTGATCTGGTACAAGCCGTCGTGGCAGATCGCGGACCCGATCGCGACGTTCATCTTCTCGGTCCTCGTGCTCGGCACGACCGTGGGCATCGTCAGGGACAGCGTGCACGTGCTGATGGAGGGCACGCCGGACGGCATCCACCCGGACGAGATCGAGCGCGGCCTGCGCGGCTGCGCGAGCGTCGTCGAGGTGCACGATCTGCACATCTGGTCGCTCAGCGCCGGGCTGCCCTCGCTCAGCGTGCACCTCGTGTCGGACGACGCCGAGACGGCGCTGCACGCCGCGCAGACCTTCCTACTCTCCAAGGGCATCACACACACGACCATCCAGGTCGAGAAGACGGACAGCCTCTACCCGCGGAACTGTGCCAGCGACCTCAAGTGCGGCCAGGACTCGCCCGAGAACAGCCCGTGAGTCGCAGGCGTAGCTCGTCGCAGACACACGTCGCAGACAGAGAGGGCACTCTTGCGAGGGAGGGAGGCGAGCTGCCTTCCAATAAAACAGGGCCGGGTATGAGTGCGTTTGTATGTAAAGGGCAGCCATTCAACAGACTGCATCGGACCACATCAGCTCACGAGCTGTCGGACCGACTGACCGACAACCGACGGACTGTGTGACCGACCGTCATGGAGGCCGAGCGCGCACGCATCGAGGCGGCGCAGCGCCGCAACCGCGAGTATATCCGCAGGCGAGGCGTCGGCTCCTCCTCCTCCTCCTCCTCTTCCTCCTCCTTCCTCACTGACGCTCGCATCCCGCCGGCGCAGGCTCGACGAGCAGCAGGCGGCGCGCGAGGCTGAGGAGCTGCTGGCGTCCGTGGCCGCCTCCATGGGCGAGAGCGGGGTGTCTGCGGATGCCAAACCAGCGCGCAGCGGTGGCAACACGAGCGTTTACGTGGCCGGGCTGACGACGTACCTGGCGTGCCGACAGCTCGGTGCGCTCGCTCGCTCGCTCGCTCGTCCCCCACCGACGCTCGGACGCTGACGCACGAGCAGAGAGCGTGTGCAGGAAGCTCGGCAAGGTGCGGCGCATCAAGTTCTACCAGGACGCCGACGGGGGCCTCAAGGTGCGTCTCTGCGCCGTGGAGAGGCGCGGATGCGGCGCTGAGGCGGAGCTCGAAGGGGTTGGTCGACCGACGGATTGAGTGGCGAATTGGCCGCAGGGCGACGCAGTGGTCGCGTTCCACTCGCACGCGGCCATGCTCCGAGCCATCGAGAGGGTGAGGCAGCGCGGCAGGCAGACACTCGCATCGCTCGCCGTGGGCAGTCGCGCTGACAGCTCGCTGCGCGTTCGTGCGGGTCGGCGCGCCGACAGCTGGACGGGCTCGAGCTCAAACCCGGCGTCGTGATCTCGTGAGACGCCGGCGCTTGTCAGGCGTCGGACTCGCCGCGTCCTTCGAGGCTCACGCTGCTCGGCTTGTGGTGCGCGTGTGGACCCAGCGCGAGCGTCGCCGACTTCTCCAAGAAGCAGGCGGCCGAGAGCCAGGGGCTCGGCCACTCGCCGTCGGTCGGTGGCGGCCGTGGGAACAACCGTCGAGCCGCAGACGAGCTCTCGCCCGGCTCGGTGCCGGCGGCCGTGGCCGAGGACGAGAGAGCGCGGTCGCTCGTGCTTGAGCGCGTCTGGGATCCGCTGGCGCCACGGGACGGCACGCGCTTCTTTGACGAGCTGGAGGAAGACATGCGGTCCGAGTGCGCCAAGTGTGGACAGGTCGAGCGCGTACGTGGCGAGGCGGGTCGCATGGCATCGCATGGCATCGCACCGACTAGTGGCGACAAGAGCGAGGCTGACGGTGGTCGCGGGTCGTTGGCAGGTCCACCTGGCGGCGGACGGCTCGGTTGTCGTGCGCTTCGCCTCTCGAGCGAGCGCAATCGAGTGCCAGCGAGTGATGGACGGCCGCTGGTTCGACGGCCGGCGGATTGCCGCGCGCGTCGAGGAGGCCGCGCCGGACGCCGCCGACGCGGCGCTCGAGGCGTTCCTCGCCAGTGTCGACAATTGAGCTATGGAGCCGCACGGCAGGCAGGCGTTTGATCGTCTAAGCGTCCGAGAGCGTAGTTAGCATGGAGGCGAGTGCGGCTGCGGCGCGCTCAACCCACGCGTCGGCGGCTCTGCGGACGTGTGGGAGCCCTCGAGAGAGCAGAAGTAGGCGTCGAACACGACGAAGCTGTTGGGCTGCGGGAAGAAGTCGGCCAGCGCCGCGTGCTTGGCGAGGAACGCGAGCAACAGCGGCGACGGCCGGTCGTACGCGAGGCGCGCGGGTTGGACGCCGCCCTCCGCTTCCAGTAGCGCCTCGAACAGCAGGAGGCCGACGCCGCGCCGCTGCCAGGTGGTAGCCACGTAAAAGTCGAGCACACAGAGCGGGTCGAGCTCCGAGTAGCGGCCGCGCCGGTCCTGCACGCCAGTCAATGTGAGTGAGTTCGGTGTCGGCGACCTGCGAGCTAGCGAACCGCACCAGGTAGAAGAGGTGCTTCGTGCCCGACTTGATAAAGCCGAGCGCCTCGCCTGAGGCGATATCCCGCGCGACCAGCAGCTTCTGGCGCTCCATGATGGCCGCGGGCGCCGCGAACAGCGCCGTGGAGGTGATGACGCGCGGGAGTCGCTGCGCCTGCGGCAGTCCCGTCGTGCCAGCGCGTCAGTATCACATCGCCGCCGGCCAGGACGGGGGCGGAGGCGACCGCGCACGCGCGCGGCGCACCTCGGCCGAGAGAGTGCCGAGCCTGTCGATGTCTGCGCTCAGCGCCGCGTCCGCGACCAGCGCGGCAGGCGCCGACACCACGAGGACGTCGATCGCCATGCTCGCGTCGGTTGCTCGTGTCGGAGGAGGTTGAAGAGCGCGGGGTACGCAGAACTGGAAACGTCGTAACCGAATAGTAACCGCGTATCCACGTAACCTCCACACCCTTCATCGAGCCGCCAGTCCGCATCCCCATCACCAGTTGGGACTCCAATATGGGAGCCGACATGTCCAAGCCGACGCCGCCGTCGCCGCCGGATCCGTGCGGCGCGGAGATCGACGCGTACCTCAAGTACGTGCAGCGCCAGCGTCCACAGTCCCCATCTGCATGTTTCTCCGCTCGAGACGCGCTCTCTGCGGCTGGCGGCGGCAGCTGGAGCGGCGACGCCACTGCCACCTGTCGGACTCTCGCGGCAGATGCTCGCGCCGGAGGAAGCGGACGCGCCAGTAGTGTC
>JAADYC010000451.1:0-20103 GCA_023338135.1 Phytopythium kandeliae | reverse complement strand
TGCATGGCTCCGCCGGCAAGATAGCGTAGGGTCATTTGCATCTTGTTTTCGACAGTGACTTTTCCGCGAACTGTCCACGAGTTAGGCTTCTTGGCGACGACCGGAGCGACTATTGAACACAATCGCTCGAACATTCGCGGTGTCACGCGGTACACAGACTCGAAATGCCCCTCCTGCAGGAGACGATCCGTCTCCTGTAACCACACGAGCCTGCGGCGAGCTAGCGGCCGGCGGCGCTGGCGTCTGTCAGGAGCTTCAGCAAGGAGATACACAGCGAGGGCAATCGCGACTTCTTCGTCTTCGGCACTGTCGTCGCTGCTTGTATCGATCACCTCGTCGGTGGCCGCCCCTCCGCCTGCGGCAGCAATCTCGCTCCACTCAACGCCGTCTTCGCCCTCCATGGCGAGTTCTGCTCTCAGTGCCTCTGGCCGCACAGAACGATGATGTCGCCCCCCCTCATCATAAAAATGCACGCAAAATTGTGATCTGAATGCGGTCGGACTCGTCAACATTCAAGAGCGATACTTGTCCTGCAGGATCCTGCAGGACAGCAAAAACACCCAGCCTGAATGCGTCAGAATGTAGAGGATATGCCACTCACTAGAGGATGCATTTTTGGGCATCGCCATGAAGATGAGGCGCTGACAAAATGTAACGAGCTTTGATTTTCAGAAACACATCCATCCACCAAGTTTTATGTCGTCGTCGTCGAAAAGAACAGATTCTCCACAAAAGCATAAATGGCGTATTTCGAGCTCATTGAGCATCTCACACTAAACAACCGAATGTTTAGAGATAACTACGGCGTCTGATTGGAGAACATTGTTTGATAGCGCGATATCACTGGACTAAAAGCTGCATTGGAGAACACACGCAAAAGCGCTTGCAGGTACGATCTCTTCTGTTGCCTATTTTGGCGTCTCCGTTTCGACCTCCTTGTTACGGTGATACCCCGTCGAAAGCGATGCACTTGAGCTCTCGATTTCTCACTCTGATACGCACCAGTTCAGTGCAGGATGAAGTGTCCAGAAGCGGTCCTGGCCGCATCAGACCCGAGCACGCCGACGACGCGCGCCGACCGACCGCCCGAGTGTATGCGCGCTCGCTCGCGCCGAGTCGGCCTCCGCACGCGCCCGTCCGCCTCCAGCGCCCCCCGCGCCGCCCGCCGCGCGCCCCCTCTCCCCGCGTGCTCCCCGCCGCCGCGCTCCCCGCGGGAACCGGCTGCGCGGCGGCCGAGATGTGGCGGTAAGAAGCGCGCGCGCAGCCTCGCGCCTTGCCCTCGACTGACGCCTCTCCTCGCCCTGCGCCTCCTCGCCTCGCGTCTTGGCGCCTCGCACCGGGCAGCCACAACAGCTCGGCGTCTCTGAAGGGACGGGACGCGGGCGAGAAGCACGAGGACCGCGAGAAGCTGCCGCCCGGGTGGACGCGCAAGGAGAGCAAGTCGCAGAAGGGCCGGTTCTACTACATCGGGCCGGATGGCAAGACCCAGTGGGTGCCGCCCGTGGTCAAGGCGGCCAAGCGTACGTCCGCGTGAGCGCGCGAGCGGTCCGCCGCGGACGCGGAGGCTCTGACGCGTGATGCGATGTGGTGTGGTGTGATGTGATGTGGTGTGATGTGGTGTGATGTGATGTGGCATGGCGTGGCAGCCACGGCGGCGGCGGCGGTGGCGGCCAAGGGCTACAACTGGGTCGCCGAGGTCGAGATCGAGTTCACGGAGGGCCGGCTGGGCGTGAGTCTGCGCGTCGTGCACCAGATGGAGACGGTGCTGTACCCGCAGTTCCAGGCCGAGGTCGACGACCTGCCCAAGGTCAACGGCAAGGCCGGCCCGGCCGAGCTCTACAACTGGAGCGTCAAGCCGCACAAGTGCGTCCGCGCGCGCGCCATGTGTCGACGTACGCGTCGCCCTCCTGGCACTGACGCGCGCATACGTTGCGTGCTTGTTTGTATGCGGCGGCGCGCAGGCGGCTGACGGTCGGCATGCGCGTGACGGCGATCGAGGACACGTCGCTGGCGGGACTGACGTACCAGGAGGTCGTGGACAAGCTCAAGGCGGCGTCGCGGCCCGTGCGCATCCGGTTCGCGGACGTGTCCAAGGGCACCGTGGAGGAGCAGGCGGCGCGCGAGAGCAAGCCGGAGCTCGAGCGTCAGCGGTCCACGAGCGGCAACTCGTCGGCCTACCTGCAGCAGAAGCGCGAGTTCACGCGCGTGCTCGTCACGAGCGAGTTGCACACGGAGATGTGGTCGATCGAGCGCAAGAAGCTGCTGCGCGACGTGGCGACCGTCAAGACCAAGTGGGACGTGCTCTCGGCCGCCTTCGACGTGCTCAACGCGCGCCGCATGGAGCTGCGCAAGGAGAACGAGCAGCTGCGGACGGACAAGGACAAGTTCGAGACGATGCTCAAGAACCTCAAGCTGCAGGAGACGTACGTGATCGAGAACCCGGAGCTCGTGCGCGCCAACGAGCTCGCGCGGCGCAACGCCGAGCTCACGGACGACATCAACAAGATGAGCGCCGGCAACAAGCGCCTGCGCAAGGAGCGCGTGACGCTGCAGTCGGCGCTGGACGAGCTTGAGAAGCAGCTCTCCAAGGTCGAGAGCTCCGCGGCCGTCGAGGACGACAAGGCGGCGGACGAGGAGTTCTTCGGCTTCGACCCAAGCGCGTCCGCGGCCGAGCAGCTCGCGGCCGCCAAGAAGAAGCGTCGCGCGGTCGAGGAGGAGCTCGTCAAGGAGCAGCGCAAGGCCTCCAAGGTGCTTCGCGAGATGGAGCAGCTCAACAAGCACTACGCGAGTCTGTCGGCGACCTCGCAGGCGTCGCTCTCGGCCTCGCGGTCGTCGACTTCAGGATCGGCATCGGCGTCCGGGTCGGCATCTCGGTCCTCATCCTCGGCTTCCGGCGGCCAGTCGAATCGCGGCGAGAAGGACAAGAGCGCGCTAAGCGGCAGCGGCGGCGGCAGCGACAAGCCGGCGTCCAAGATCGCGGACCTGGAAGCCAAGATCCTGGAGCTCCGGAAGAAGCAGCGGTCCGTGGTCGACACACTGTCCAAGGCGGCGCAGGCGGGCGATCACAAGCTCGCGAAGGAGTGTCAGCGCAAGCGACAGAAGATCAAGGAGGAGCTCAAGAGCGCGCAGGACCTGCTGCACCAGCTCAAGACGCAGGGTTCGGCCGGCTCAGCGCCCGCGGACGACGCTGCGCAGGCGCAGTCGTCGCGGCGCCGGAACGCGTCGACCGCCTCGGCCGCAGGCTCGGGGCAGGGCAAGGAGCGGTCGGCATCGGGCCGCAAGCTGTCGGTGGACAAGCCGCGCGGCGCCAAGGCTGGCGACAAGATGCCGACGCTGAGCGGGTTCCTGGACAAGGGCCCGACCGAGTGGAGCGACGGCCGTGGGCTGCTGAGCAACATCAAGTCGAAGCGCGGCGCGCGCGAGCGCTGGTGCGAGATCACGCCCGAGGGTCTGCTCCGGTATTATAAACGGCGCAACGACTCGGAGGTGCGCGGCGAGATCAACCTGGGCGACCGCAGCTTCGAGCTCGTGTGCGAGGACTTCAAGCGCGGCAAGGAGTTCATCCTGAGCACGGACTCGCAGCAGTCGCACTTCTTCACGAAGGACACGCACGAGATGCAGGTCTGGGTCACGGCGCTGCGCGAGGCAGTCGCGTTCCTCAAGGCGCGGCAGCCGCCGCAGAAGCCGCCCAAGCTCTCGGCCTCGCAGGCCAAGCGAGACCCGCTGGACGACCTCGCGAGGAAGGCGGAGCGGTCCGAGGCCGACGCGCGGCGCGGCAACTTCACGGTCATGGGCATGGGCGACGGCAAGGGCGGCGACGACGACTTCCCGGAGGACGACAGCCAGTTCTACGGCCGCGCGACGCTCGGCTTCTAGGCGTCGGCGCGCGGTGGGAGCGACCGGGTGGGTGTCTAGAGCGCGCGGCGCCGGCAATACACGCGTTGAGTAGCGTCTAGGCGGCTGGGTGCGTCTCCGAGCGAGTGTCTGTCCGTCCGAAGCGAAGCGATGCGATGTGGTGCGATGCGATGCCAAGTGGTCAGCAGCAGGCGAAGGGCGGAGGATCATTTGGCGCTGGCCGCACAGGCTCTTTTCGGTAGTCGACCTCGGACGAGTGTCGATCGCACACAGTTCGCGAATGAGCTGCGCGGGTGGTGCGCTTTTGTCCAATGAACGAGCAGGTCGGGTGGATACGGAGCATACTTTCGTCAAGTTGTGATTTGAAGGAGAGGAATCCGTGGGACGCGGAGGCGGATGCCGGCAGAAAGGCAGAAAGACCTTCAATTTGACGCGCGGCGTCCATGCCTGGGATTACCGCTTCGTTCCAAGCATCGAACAAGTCAGTTCAAAGCCTACAATTGTCGACATCTCCTATCTCGAGCCACACAGCCTCGCGAGACGAAAAGCTACGAACCCATGGGTACAACAATCCTCGCCTCGCCGCTCATTCCGCCTCCAGCGCCATTCGCGCCATGCCCTTCGCACGCAGCCTCACGCTGCCGATCGCCCGCCGAAGGCGCCGCGCGCGGCCCCACGCGCGACGCAGCAGCGCCACCGACGCCGCCGACGTCGCCGAGGGAGGCGGGAAGGCCGCGGCAGAGGACGCGCCTGTCACCACGGCCGCGAGCGTGCGCTGGTCCGTGGAGATCGAGGTCGAGTTCGCCGAGCAGCGGCTGGGTGTGCGCCTGCGCGAGGTGCTCTCTCCGGCGGCTGACTCGCCGTTCGCCGCCGAGGTGGGCGAGCTGCCGGGCCCACGACGCGGCGGGCGGACAGCGGCGACCGCGGCCGAGCTCTACAACTGGAGCGCGCCGCCGGCGCGGCGGCTGGCCGAGGGCATGCGCCTCACGCGCATCAACGCCGAGCGGCTTGACGAGTGGTCCTACGCGCGCGTGGTGCGCACGCTGCAGCTCGCGGGGCGGCCCGTGCGCCTGCGCTTCGCCTCGCCGATCAAGCGCGGCGAGCGGCTCGACGGTGAGGGAGAGGAGGACGAGGGCGACGAGCGGCTGGCGCGACTCTGTCGGCAGCGAGCGGACGAGCTAGCGCGAGAGCTCGTGGCGCGAGAGCTGCGCGGTGAGCAGTGGCGGCTGGCGCGGCGGCACGCCGAGCGCTCGCGCGCGCGGTGGGCGGCCAGGAGCCGCGTGCTCGCGCTGGCGGTCGGCGCGCTGGCAGACGAACAGCGCGCGCTGCGAGCGGCCGAGGAGGCGCTGCACGCCGAGCAGCGGCGCCTCGAGCGCGTGCTGCGCGAGCTCGCGGCGCAGGCGGCGCCAGGTGCCACGCAACCAGAGGTCGAGCGCGCGCGCAGACTTGAGGAGCGGCAGGCGCGCCTGCTGCGCGACGTGCTGCGCCTCGAGAGCGCCAACGCGCGGCTGCTGCGCGAGCGGCAGGAGCGCCGACGCGCGCTCGAGGATGCCGAGTGCGCACTGCAACGGCTGCGGCCGCCGGAGGAGCAGCACGAGCAGGAGGAGGACGGGGACCTGGCGGGCAGTGGCGTCGATGTGGACCTCTCGGCGCTGCCGCTGCCGGAGGCGCTCGACACGCTGAGGCGAGCGGCGCGCGCGGCCGAGCTCGCGCTCGTCAAGGAGCAGCGCCGGCTCGATGCGGCGCGGCGCGAGCGGTCCCAACTGCTCGCGCGCTTGGACACCGGCCGTGAGTACGCACTGTGAGAACACTGAAGCATGCGAGAGAGAGAGAGAGAGAGAGAGAGAGAGAGCAGGAAACGCGTTGGTCCAACACACACAGAGGCGTCGGCATCGCCCCATTGCCCATCGATCGGCCGGCCGGTCGGTCGGTCAATCGATCGAGCCATCACACGCCAGCCGCGAGCCGCGAGTCGAGAGCCGCGAGTCGCGAGCCGCGCGGCTAGAGCACGAAGTACTTGCTGCGCTCCTCCTCGCTGGCAGCCGAGGCGGCCGAGGTGGCCGCGCCGCGCTGGTCGCCGAACCACGAGGGAGCGTCGCTGTTGTTGCCCGAGCGCCGTGAGTAGGCGTCCTCGCCCTGGCTCGTCTTGCGGCTGCGGTGCGACAGCCGCGAGCCGTAGCGGTACCAGGACGTGGGGTTGGCGCGGCCGCCGTCCGGCAGCTCGTGCCCGACGCGCGAGCTCAGCGTCTTGGTGAACTGCTGCAGCGCCAGCGCGCTGTCCTGCAGCTTGGTCGCGTCCTCGGGCACCGAGCTGATCGTGTTGTTCCCGGGTCGCGTGCCGACGAACGTGCGCTTGGCCGCCGCGTCCTTGGCCGCCGCGTCCTTCTCCTCGTCCGCCGTCGAGTCCGTCTTGTGCACCATCTCGTAGAAGAGTCCGCCGGCGCGCACGAGCTGGTCGTAGCGACCGTGCTCGGCCACGCGGCCCTGGTTGAGCACGAGGATCAAGTCCGCGTTGACCGCCGTCGACAGCCGGTGCGTGACCGAGATGATCGTCATGTTCATCTTGCTCGAGAGCCGCTCGAGCGTTGCCACGATCGACGCCTCCGTCTCCGGGTCCAGCGCGCTCGTCGCCTCATCGAGCAGCAGCAGGCTCGGCCGCCGGCAGAGCGCGCGCGCCAGGCAGATGCGCTGCGCCTGACCGCCGCTCAAGTTGCACGTCGCGTGCTGGCCCACGACCGTGTCGAAGCCGTCCTTGAGGTCCTTGATGAAATGGCACTCGGCCAGACGCGCCGCCTCCTCGCAGTCGGCGTTCGACGCGCTCACGTTGCCGTAGCGCAGGTTGTCGTAGATGGTGCCGTTGAGGATGCCGCCGTCCTGGAACACGACGGCCGTCTGGTCCATGAACGACTTCTTGCTGAAGTTGAAAATGTCGTGTCCGTCCAGGCGGATGCAGCCGCCGTCCGCGTCTTGGAACTGCATCAGACACGCCAGCAGCGTGCTCTTGCCGCAGCCCGACGGCCCGACCACGCACGTGTACGACCCGCGCGGTACGACGGCCGAGAGCTCGTTCAGAATGTAGTTCTCTGACGCCTTGTCGTACTTGAACACGAGCTTCTCGATGCGCAGGTCGCGCTCCATCTTGGGGAGCGCCGGCATGTCGCGATCGCTCTCATCCGGGCCTGACTTGGGTCCGAGTCCGAGCACGATGTCGTCGATGCGCTGCAGACTCGAGGCGTTGCCGATCGCCACGCGCATGAAGCCGCCGAGCGTCGTCACGGGAGTCGACACGCGCGTGAGCAGCGAGTAGAAGCCGAAGAAGTCGCCGGCCGCCAGCTCGCCGCGCCAGACCTTCATGGCGAGCGACGCCGTCATGATGGCCGTGAAGATGTACATGGCCGACTCGATGTAGATCTGCACGACGCTCGACCAAAAGTCCTTCGAGAACTGGTTCTTGCGCAGGACGCTGCACGTCTTGCGGAAGCGCGCGAGCAGCGGCTCCTGGATCGCGTACGCGCGCACGACCTTCTGGCAGCCCACGGCGTTCTGGAACTCGGCCGCCACGTACGCGTTCTTGGAGCCGAACTCCTTGGACCGCTGGGCCGCGAACCCCTGCGGCCCGCTGCTCAGCAACATGGCCGTGAACGCGAACGACATGACGCCGATCGACACGTCCATGTAGAGCGCGTAGCCGAAGCCGAAGACGACGGCCACGAGCGGGTTGAGCAGGTTCCAGAAGACGGCCTGCCACAGCGCGTTGACGCGCGCCACGTCGCTCGAGAACAGGTTGTTCAGGTCGCCCTCCGAGCGCTCGGCGAAGAACTGCGTGTCCTGGTGCAGGATGATCTCGAGCACGCTCGACTGCAACACCTCGGTGGCCTTGGAGATCATCTTGGACTGGAAGTAGCCGACCGCGTAGTCGCCGAGCACGTAGGGCACGCAGAGCCCGAGCGTCCCCATGATGCCGAACTTGAGCGTGTCCTCGTCCTTGACGGCCTCGTCCAGCGAGTCGAACGCGTCCGAGAGCACGGCGAGGAAGTACGACATGGCCGGGCTCACGGCCGCGTTGATGCACACGACGAACGAGATGAAGATCAGGTCGCCCGTCTGGCTCGACCAGTGCCAGAGCGTGCTGCGCACCACGTCCGAGATGCCGTAAGCGACCGTCGACGACGACGCGTCGATGTCGCGCAGGTAGGCAAGGAACTCGGTGGCCGACAGGCTCGACGGACGGTAGTGCAGCGCGCGCTCGAGGAAGTTCATGAGCTCGTCGCGCGTCATGTCGCCCTCGTCGCGGCCGCAGATGATGAGCAGGTCCGTCTCCATCATCTCGATCGAGAGCGCCGAGATGCCTGGGATGCGCGCGAGCGACGCGCGCAGCGACTCGATCGAGATGCGGATGTGGTCACCGTTCGCGCGGAACTTGTGCAGTTTCTTGGAGAACGTGCGCGCGCGCGGCTTGAGGATCAGGCGCAGCGCCACGAGGCACAGGTAGCCGAGCGCCAGGTGGTGCTCGTACTCGCCCATCATGTAGCGCGCGACGAGCAGCACGACCATGGCGAGCAGGCACAGCAAGTCCGCGATGTTTGAGTGCGACCGGAAGAGCGCCGTGCGCAATCCGAGCACGCGGATGACCATGTCGATGAAGTAGCACAGCATGAGCCCGGACGAGAAGAAGCGCGAAGCCTTGGCCGCGATCTCGTCGTGGAACGACGCCTCGGCCGTGAACGAGATCGCCAGCACCTGCACAAAGAAGTCCAGGAACAGCGCGAACGTCTCCGAGTAGTGCCACTTGCGCGAGTCGATGACGCGCAGGTAAAACAGTCGGTGCCCGTTGCCTGGCGCGCCGTTCGCGGCCGCGCCGCCCTTGATCGTGCGCGGGTCCGACGCCTCGGTCAGCGGCCCGCCGATCTTGACGAACCCGCTGCTGCTCGCGCCGTCCGTGCCGAGGCCCTCGGGTCCGGCCATCGGGCTGCCGTCGAACTGCGACGGCAGGTGCGACTGCTGTTTTGTCATGCCTCTCTCTCTCTCTCTCTCTCACTCTCTCTTTCTCTGCCTACGCCTCTCGCGAGCGCAAAGCGCTGAGCGCCTCCTCAACGCCGAGCCGGCACGTATGCGTAGCGCCTGGCGCACCCAGTCGGTCGGTCCGGCGTGCGGGGCGAGTCGCGCGAGGCGGGGCGGGGCGGCGAGATGGAGCGTCCGGGCCGCCGGCGCGAACGCTTCTTGTCGAGTAGCTCGGGGAAGGCTCGCTCGCTTTTGCGGGAAGCCGGACGGAGGGCCAGCTCAAACGAGTACTTAGTCAAAGACATCTGGACGAGCGCGCGATGCGTGGAAAAGACGGCTCCGACGACTTATGCGAGGCGTTCTGGAGCGTTTGCGTTGCGGCTGTCTGGCGGGATAGTAGACGTCAGTGAGTTGGCAAAGTTCCTTTGGGAGGCGGCGCTCGGTGCCACAAACGGCGATGTCTGGATTTTGGAGAGCTCCAGAGGACCGCAAAGTATACTTGGCCCTGTCAAGTCCAGTAGAAACTCGTCTGGGGACCGTCAGGACTTTCAAAGCTATGGACCGAATCCAGCAACGAACTGTTCACAGCATAATCCATAGAACTCGCCATCTCAGATCCAGTGCATCGTTTTGGCCAATCACAGCCACAACACGTGATTTCCGTGCACCCATTCGCACGCGAAAATGGATTTTAGGGCTAGGAGACCTTGCCCTATCCTTCCGTCTCCATCCTTCGTAACGATTGGTCGATCGGGCTGTGACGGTACCTCATCCTTTCTGTGAAAAAGAGATGCAGCCGATTGGCCCCTTCAGCGAAAAAAATGAACTCGAAAAACACAGCACTTGGTGTTCGCCCGTCATCCAGCAGTCGCATCTTATTAGAGGGCTCTCTACGGCCACAAGCACCTCATCAGACCGCAACAGTGCGCTCTGGACGACCTGTGGATCCCTACAGTCGTCCCTCTTTTCAAGAGGATGTGATAAGTAGGGAGGTAGGCGGCGTAACCGTACCGCGAAGGGGTAGAACTTGGCTCTTTCGTTCTATGTAGGCGGCGTAACCTTGTCCCTCGTGCAAACGAGGCGGACTGGAGAGCTACGCACGCTGGAATGGGCGAACCGCGCAGCGCGATCTAACGGGCGAGACTAGCGAGAACAGCGAGACTCGCGCGCGCAGCATGAATGGCTCTGTCGCGCAGCCTTCGTAATCTCGACCGACTCAGTGGGAGAGCGGCGTTCCCTGGCCTGGCACCCCCTGTGCACCTTGACTGCAGCAACCACAACCCGCTGGCCTCCGGCACAACTAGTCCTCCGTCGAGCCGGACCCGAGGGCTCTATTTATTCACTATCACTCGACCGTTCGCCTCGACCTCGAACGTGCCGCGTACACCGCCGACTTCGTACCAAAGCAACCCGTTGATTGCTCTCGCCCGCCGTGCCGCTCGTCGGCAGATCCGTAAGCTCGCTCTTGTACTCGTGCTCCCGCCACTCCGCCGGCGAAATGTCGAGTGTGGACGTTGCCGCCCTTCACCTTGTGCACTCACGCTAGGTGACAACCTGCCGTCCCTTAGTCTCTGATGGTCGTCTTATCATCGCGCGCGCTGATCTGGATCCTGCTGATCTCGTTCGCCGTCACTTTCGTTCCGTCCACCACCCGTACCCTCTGTACGACGTCCATCCACTATGGCGTCCGCTTGGCAGTGAACGAGCTCCTCCCCCACCCAGATCCGCATCCGCTTTCACTTCGATGTCGGTGTCCACTCTCCTCCATGCCGCTCGGCCGCGCCACCGCCATCGTCTCCTACGCTTTTCACTATCACCATTTCACGACTATCAACCACGGTCTTGACACGCCAACCGGCGCCACTGCTCGGTCTCCCTCCATCTCGTTCTCGTGCTCCAGGCGAGACGTTTGGGTGTGATTCCTTCGCTCCTGACTAGACGCGATCTTCCCCGCTGTCCGTTGCTGACATGCTACAACATTGAGGCAGATGGCGGCGTGTAACCGCACACCAAGCGAGCACCAACGGCGGAGAACGAGGAGCCGCCACACGAGTAGATGAACAGCAGAGATACCAGCGAGCGAGTGAGTACGAATCGGTCCGTTCCATGATGTATGGGCGAGCAAACAGCTGCACCAGCGGCACAGAGGTGACCAAACGCATCAGGAACATCGATGCGGCCGATCGTCGCGAGGAGATCGGGCAGACCACGGCGCCAGATCCCGAACGGCAACCCAACCCGGACGTTAGAGCCGCGGAATTGCCAGGAGCAGCCTCACTCCTGGATTTGCCGCGTAGTGTAGTCAACGAGGAGGGACGAGTAACAGCAACTTCAGCCGACAGCGTGCGCGGGTTGAAAAGGACGGACTAGCGACTGACTCGAGCGCCAAGCGTACGAATGTGTGACTTGACGGGCTGCGGCTGAACGTAGCTTCGTCCAGTTGACGGTGAGCCGAAGTTGAACGCAATCTCGTCCGGCTTGAAAGACGCGTCGTGGCCGGGAGCGATCGAGGTCCGAACGAAACGACACGCGAGTGAATGAGGGAGGGCGAACAGACAATAGGAGGGTGTGGTGGACTGCGATGCGATTGACCGCGTGATAATAGCGAAGTGGGAGAGTTCGAAGCAGACAGTACGAAACTCCCAGCCGCGGACACTCGTTGATCCGCAGTAAAGTATTTGGAGCTAGCGACCTGGCGTCCTGACCGAGTGCTTGACAGGGGCGTGTCACAAGGCTGAGAGCTGAAGTGTGCTCCTGTCTGTCATCTTACCTTCGAAGCTCCGAGCGGGAACGAAGAGTGAACGCTGGAACATCGGAGCGTCAAGACCGGTAGGTCCTCTACTTAGTTGTCAGAGAAAGCGACGGCTAGGACAGTGCCAGCGATCCACCTCCTCCACGGAAATAGAGAGGAAGAAAAGGTGCAGTGACGCATGCAAGAATCGCACCGTGTGGTTCGTCGCGCACTCCGACGAGAAAACATGAAGTTCGCCAGCCGGGTCGCCAGCAAGGCATGCGTGTCGACAGGTATCTCGTGCCGAAGTGTAATGCATCTAGTCGGACGGAGAGCAAGTAGGCATGTGGATGGCGTAGAGCGAAGATGAAGTTTCCGGAATGATCGCAACGAACGGAGCGTAAGGGTAGTAGAACACTAGCGGCTGGTCTGACCGCGGATGCGCGGTTAGTGAGCAAGAAGAAAGAAATATGAACGACCACAGAAGATAGTTCGCGGGAGGAAATCCAGTGGTGTCAGCCAGCGACAGAGAGGCAAGCACAATCAAGACCAACAGCCTCACTGGAGCCAAGGTGAGAAATGCAAGTCGCAGTGACTTTGGAGCGAATGGCGTGAAGGCCGCAAGAAGTCTCATTTCAAAATTGGTCGAGTAGCGAGCCATCGGGAACGAAAAGGGACAGAGATGCGAACGAAGCAGTGTCTGGTAGTAGTCTGATTGGCGATCGAAAGCACCAGACAGGTGCGGGGCATGGGGACAACAAACCGAACGATTGAGATAGATCCGCTCTAGCGCACGTTTCCGCCGCACGCGCTTGCCTTGCTTGCTATTGTTCGCCAGTCGTCCTCGGGTGCCACGTACACTAAATTCAACATCGATGGCTCCGAGAGCGCAATTCGCTACTCCGAAGCCGATCGCCGCCTGTTTTGTGTCGCAATGCTCTCTTCCCCGCTTCACTTGCTCCTTCCGGCGTAAACGTTCTCGTCAGCTCCCGATTATTGTTACCCACCGCTGCCTTGCCATTTTGTTCGCCCGTTCCACTACCGTCCGCCACGGATGGCACCCGCACGCACCGCTTTCCGCTCGCGTTGCTCCACCACTCTGGGGTCGCAGGATTTCCCGCCAAAAATATCGGAGATGATTGGGTCCATATTTCTCTCGGTTTACAACCAATCATTCGCCCCAAGTCACCCTCAACGACGCTCCATTGGCTGCAATTTCCCGTCACACCGGCCAGAACAGCCCGCAATTCTCCGCGTTCATCCACCGGTTGCATGCGCCGCCAGTTCCAGCCCGCGCCGCGCGGCGGCGGCTGGGGCGGGTCCGGCGGCTTCTCGCTCCCGCCGAGCGCCTCGGTCGGTAGCGGCGAGGCGATGCTCAAGCGCCGGCGGTCGCCTGCGCGTTCGGCGGCCGAGGACGCGCCGGCGCCGTCCATCGCCATGCGCGCGCGCTCCAAGTCCAAGTCGCGCGCGCGCGCTATGGCGGCGCGACCGGGCATGGAGTTCATCCCGCTCGGCTCTAGCCGCGGCAGCAGTCGCCCGGGCTCTCTCCGCCGGCCATCGGCGCCGCGCCTTGCTCCGGCCGCGCGTCCGATTTCGCGGCAAGAGGCGACGAGGCCGGCACCGCGCGTCGGCAGCCGCGACGACCGGGGCCGCGAGCCCCCGCGGCGCGCTCCGAGTGCTAGTCGCCGCGCGAGTCGCCCGGGTGAGCAGTCGTTTGCCGCCGCCGCGAGCCGCCGCGCGTCGCCGGTGTCGTCGCGCACGCGGTCCAAGTCGGTCGACCGGCCGCGCACGTCGGCGGCGCGTCGGCGCTCGCCATCGAGCTCCGAGTCGTCGCCGCCACGCTCCCGCTCGAGGCACAGCCACAGCCACAGCCGCCGTGACGCGCGCGCGTCGAGCGCCCGCACGTCAGTGAAGCGGCGCGAGCGCTCGCCGACGCCAACAGCGACGACGATGCGCAGAGAGAGCCAGGAGATTGACGCGCGCGTGGCGGACGCGCAACACGCGGTGGACCGGCGGAAGCGCGAGCTGCGCGCGCTGCAAGACGAGCAGGACGCATTGCGCAAGCGCGTCGAGGAGAAGCGGTACGAGGTCGCGGACCTGGAGCTCGAGCTCGAGGGGCTGCGCAAGCGGCAGGCGCTCGCTAGGCGCTTCCGCGACGGCGACCACGATCGTGGCCGTGACCGCTCGCGCAGCTCTCGGCGCGCGCGGTCAGCGTCCTCGTCGTCTCGGAGATCGCGGCCGCGGTCGACTAGCCGGTCGCGGCGGCCGTCCAAGCGCCCGTGCATCGTTGACGAGGACGACGAAGACGGCAGCGGAGACGGGGACGGCGATGACGACGTGGTGATTATCGGCGTGAAGCAAGAGCGCGCGGAGCGGCGGCCGCGAGATCCGGCGGCGCACCGCGAGCCGACCGCCGTGCCGGCCGAGTCGCCGCCGCGCGCGCGGGCGGCCGAGATGCCGGACCACTTCTGGGGCCGCGCGCGCGAGCCCAAGCTGCTGGCGCGGCACCGGTTCAAGGCGATCCCCGACGGCAGCGCGCGCAAGGGCCGGCACCTGTGCGTGAACCCGATGAAGCCGTCGATCCTGGCGACGAGCGCCGACGAGGGCGGACTCATCCTCTGGAGCTACGACCAAGCGGCGAAGGAGGTGAGCAAGGTCGTGACGCTCACGCCGGCGTCCTTCCGCCGCGAGAACGCCTGCGCCGAGAGCGTGCAGTGGAGCCCGGACGGGAACCGAATCGCCATGGCCTTCCGCGACCCGCTGGACGGCAGCGGCGAATTCTGCGTGGCCCAACTGCACCAGCTCAAGCTGCGCGACAGCAGCATTCCGCAGGCGATCCCGAGGAACCGGCTAGCGTCCAAGGCGACGACGCTGCACCCCAAGGGCATCTCGGCCATCGCCTGGCTGCCCTCGGGCGAGGGCTCGCAGGTGACGAGCAGCTCGCTCGTGACCACAGGCGGCTCGGACCACGCCGTCGTGCTCTGGACGGAGACGGAGGACGCGGCCACGGGCAAGCCGGATTTTGCGTGGCGTGTGCTGCACCGCGAGCACCGCAGCGACATCAAGGCGCTCTGCATCCACTCGGACCGCAGCGCCGTCTACACGGGCGGGCTCGACGGCCTCGTCGTGCACTTCGACCTCCACCGGCTGCACTCGGCGGTCGTCATGGAGCGCCGCAAGCCCAGCATCTCGCGCATCAACGCCGTGCTCGAGCACCCGCACAACCCGCACCTGCTGCTCATCAGCAGCCTCGAGCAGAACGAGCACAACTTGCTCTTGCGCGACCTGCGCGACCGCGCGCAGCGTGGATCCGCCCAGGCCGCCGTCAACATGACGTGGGCCGGCGGGTCCACGAGCCAGTACATCGTGCCGCGCTGGTCGCCCGCCGGCATGCACGTCTCGTGCGGCACCAAGACGGGCGTCGTCAACATTTGGGACGTGCGCATGCGCAGCGAGCAGTTCCCCAACGTGCTGCCCCAGCAGTCGCTCCACCTCCACCGTACGTCGTCTGCCTCCCCCCCCTCTCTCTCTCTCTCGCCTGGCTGTTTGCTCGCTCGCTGCGTGGAAGCCGCGGTGCTAACGTGTACGTGTCGCCGACGGTTGCGGACGCAGAGAAAACGGTACTGCACGCGACGTGGCACCCGCTGTACGACGCCATCTTCACGGTCTCGTTCGACCGGACGATCGGGCTGTCCACATTCCGATAGCCACGGCGGGCTTCTCCTGTCGCCGCTCGCCCTCGACCTAGCGACGCGGTCGTCGGATGTCCACTAGAGGTCGGCGTCCCCGAGGCTGGAGCGCGCGCGTCGCTGGTCCGGAGAGCTCGTGTGCTAATACCAACGAGCGCCGCGCTCGAGCAAAGCGGGCGAGCTGCTCGGCGGCAGCGGCGAGCCCGTCAGGAGTGACCGACCGACCACTTCAAGACGACCGCACCGGTTGGCGACAGGCAGCTCTCGTTCAATAATAACGTTCTGCACCGGTTTAGTGCCGATGGAGAGTTTGGAATCGATGGGCACAAAGCGCGCCGGTCGGTGGCTCCGACGTCGACGCGGATCGCTCGCTCTCCCTCGCTCTCCCCGCGCTCCCAGCTGCTGTGCGCGCGCGCCAGGCGTCTAGACACGCCCTCCACGTGTCTCTCGGTCTGCTCGCGCCCCTCCGCGCGCTTTTCCGGAATAAATGACGCCGCCAGCGCCAGCGACGCGCCGGTCGCGGCGCGGCAAGCTGCCGACGCCACTGGCGCTCAAGTACTTCACGCGCGGGGCGCTGCTGGAGGCACTCGAGGCGCGCGGCTGGCGGCAGTTAGCAGCTTCCGGACTGCACACGTGGATGTACTTCACGCCCGAGGGGCTCAAGCGGCGCGCCAACAAGGAGCCGACCGTGCGCAACGTCGACTTTGTGCTGGACGACGACGGGCTCTACGCCTACGTCGAGCTGCACGGTGCGTCCTCTCTTGGCTAGCCGTGTCCATCTTCGCCCGCGACTTGGTGCGACTAACCAGCGCAACGATGGCGCTGTGTGTGTGCTCCAGGCATTCTTGACGAGCTCATACGAGAGAAAGAAGCAGCTGAGACCGAGGACGCGACGGAGCCCGACCGCGGTGGCAACGACGCTCCGCGACAGCGCAGCGCGTCGCCACCCACAGGTTCCCAACGGAACGGTAGGGCCGTGAGAACCTCCGCTTCGTCGGTCCAGTCGATGGGATCCGCAGAGAGCGAGCACGAGGACCGGAGTTTCATCCCCACGAGCGACGATGAGGACGAGGACGAGGACGCGGACGAGCAGTCGAGTGGCGCGCAAGACCTGCCGCCGCCGACGCGCAAGCGGCCACGACTGCGCACTGCACGGTCTAATGGGAAGAAGAGTCTGGGGAGAGTGCGAGGCGATAGCGCATCCGCTTCATGCCCGACGAGCCCGAGGCGCGGCAGGAACGGGAACGCGTTGTTGTCGTCATCATCGCCGGACACAGCCTGCAATAGCGAGGACGACAGCGCAAAGGGCAGGGCGGCAAGGGCCGAGCGCGAGTACGTAACGGGCAAGGAGACGCTGCGCAGACTCGAGGCCGAGCTCGAAGTGCTCGAGCAGCGCGTCAAGAGGCAGCGCTTCCGCGTGCGCAAGCTCCGGATCGAGCGTAACTGCCAGCGGCAGCTGCGCGCGCTCGAGGAGCAGTTCTTTGACCGCGACACAGTTAAGAAGGAGCCTGGCATCGATGAGTGCGATTGAGTCGCTTGTATGTATGTGTGCGCGTGTGTATCACTAATAGAGAGTCATGCGGCCGCGTGGCTGATACCACGCGAAGTGGTCGTTGCGCCTCTTCCAGCGCGCGAAACCGATGGGATGGTCGGCTGGCGGAGGCTGCCGCATTCGATTCCAGAGCCCTTAGACCGCGAAGAACGAAGGCGCGGGTCAATGGACTCGCCAGTGGCGCGACGAGATGGCGGCGAGGACGGACAGAAGCGCCTGGAAAGAAGGAAGGCGAGCCTGACACCTGGCGCCTTTGAGCGCTGCGCCGCCTCCACGAGAGTGCTAGGAGCCTCAAAGAGAAGCCTCAACGCCGACCTGGATGCGTCGCTGCAACCCTCGGCGGGGAATGAGCTCGTGGATTTCATCGTGACCGAGTTGGAGCAACAGCACGCGCGCCTGATCGCCGTCTCTGCCGGCCTCAAGCGACTGGAGCGCGTAGTGGAGGCGTCTCACTGCGACGTGGCGGCGCTGGCGGGTGAGCAACGAGACATGATAGGCCAGAGTGTCACGGTCATGCGGAGACTCGAGGTGGAGGCGGTTCATGGCGCGAACTTGCGTGACGAAGAGGTCCGCCTGCGCGACGCCAAGCTCGATAAGTCGCTCCTGGCGCTCCGCCAAGATGTGGACGAGTCACTCAAGGCGGCCGAGCGCGCGCAGCAGGCCAGAGTGCGCGAGCTGCAGGACAAGCTCGACAAGGTCGTTGTCGACGTCGTGGTCGAGAACCAAACGCTCCGCGCCGAGAACATGGAGCTGCGAGCGGTGCTGCAGCAGGTCCTGGTCGCTGCCAACAGGTTCGTTCGGTGCACTGGAGAGAGGAAGAGAGAGAGCGAATGCGAGAGAACGCGGGCTCATTCACCAGCGCCGTGCTATACACAGCAACAAGAAGACGCTGCGCGTCCTGACGGACGAAATTCTCAAATTGAAGCGACAGGTGGCGGCCTCGTCCGACGCTGACGGCCCAGACAGCGCGTCCGATCGACTGGAGCGCGGAATCGCCCTGGCGCTCCGCGTTGCGACGTCTAACTCAAGCCAGGAGCCATAGCGAGCTCCTCGCAGGCTACTTGGTGTCCCGCTGTGATCCGATGAGCATTGGCGCGACTTGGTGCGTCGACGTCGGCGCGCGGAGCTCGCCCGCACAATCTCGCCGCTGCCGCACGTGCTGCTCTACCATAACGTCGTGGTTGTGACCCGCAGCGAGGTTGGCCGCATAGGCCACTCGCATGCGCAGCTCGACCATGTCGCCCTCGCGAGCCGCCCAGACGCGCGCTAACACGCGCAGAGACCACCACAAGATGGACAGGAGCCGCGTCATGAACAACCGAAGGGTCCGGACCTCGACCTTGCGACCGCCAAGGCTGAAGGCGAAGACAACACCCATGCCAGTGTCCTCGTCATCGTCGACGATGAGGTCCACTGCAAGCCTGATCAATCCAGCGATGAAGATGGTGAGCACTGGTGCGAGGAAGCGCTCGCGGAGACCCGTCTTGGCGCGTACGACTGGCGTGAGAGCGTCGGATGTGAGCACGACGTGCATCCACAGCCAGGAGCAGAGTACCGCCAGCTTCCGGTCGTCCCATCTCACGAAGTCGCACACACAGAGGTGCGCGAGCGTGAGCTGCAACGACAGGTAGAGGAAGTCGAACGTCTGGACGATGTGGCGCAGCAACTTGCGCTGGCACAAGCCCCAGAAGAGGCCGCAGCACGCCATCGAAAGCACGAGTGCTACTGCACCAACTGGTATCCGGTGCGGAGCGCGCGCTGTCGTCCGTATTGGGCCGAAGAAAGCGGCGACGGTCAGAATGATGCTCGTCCATGCTGTCACCGCGATAAGAATTCGCACGCGCTTGTTCCATGGTGGGCCAGTCAGGTCCATGGACAAGACCGTGTCTTGGGCTGGGAAGGTCGCCGCGGTGGGTACGCACACCATGCGCACGACGGTGGGGTTGATGATGCACGAGGCGGGGGTGTGCGTGGTTGAAGCCGCAGTTTCCGTGACGAGCCGGAGCCTCGCGCGCCGCCGGAAGACGATGCAGCGCAGCAGTAAGCAGTGGATCCGACGCTGCTCGGCGAGTTCCCGCTGTCGCCGGTATGCATTGCGGACGAGGTAGAATGTGTTGGTGATCAGGCCGCTGATGATCACGTCCTCGACTTGGAGGGCGGTTGGTCTAGTTGGGAGTATCGAGAAGGCATTCACGGCATTGATGGCTCGGCGGTTGATGAAGATAATCACTGCGAAGTTGATGACGACTCCCAAGATGGCGGAGAGCACCACTCGGTGCGTGAACATGGTGTCGGCGTCCACGAGCACGATAGCGAGGCTCATCATGAAGAAGACAAACGCCACGATGGACCGCACACCGTTGAGGTACACCGCCAGGAGCAAACACCAGAGCGTACTGTTGATCATGAAGTACCAGAACTCGGGAGTCCGCACGACCAGCCGCACGACGTCGAAACGTAGCGCTCGAAACTGGATCGCCCAGAGCGGCAGGTTGATGATCAGCGCGAGGATAGCGAGTTGGCGTCCGAAGGTTTCATCTGCTCGCAGGGACAGAACAATGGCGAACGGAGAGAGGAAGAAGGACGCAAGCCAACTCGCCTTGACTGACCAGTGGCACGTGCTCGGATCTGACGCGACTTGACTGGAGCACGACTGGCAGCAAGTGTGGCCGAGCGACCGACTCAGGTCCACCGTCGGCATCTCATCCCTCTCGGCAAGCTCGTACACGCAGGAAGAGAGCCGTATCGCATCAGGTCCATGCTGCGGGGTCGTCATATCGGCGAGATCTCGTTCTGTGCCGCAGGCAACCCGCCGCGTGAAGTGAACACCCCAAGTCAATTGCTCGCGCTCCTTCTAATGCAGCTTCCGGAGTGTCTAATGATAGCTGGCGCCGAATATAGATTGGCTCTAAATACAGAGAGTGTCTCTTCCATTTGCAGGCCATCTCGCCGCCCAGAACTCGAGTACCGTTTCCTAATTCTTGTTTGAGCAACTGTTCTCAAACTCAACAAGCTCTAGGTTGAAACATCCGCGCTCTCTTTCGAACACGGCCATCCACTACACACCACGATCACGGAATCTCAAACGAAGTGGATTTGCCTTGCCTCTCTATCTGCCACACTCTCTCTCTCTTTCTCACCGTATGCATCTCTGTTTGCCGCTTTGACCCAAGTATCCTTCGCACCTGCAGCGAGTTCGTCCAACTCTCGTCGAGTGTGCAGCGCGCTACACTCTGCGGCGAGAGCGACTCGCCAACAAGGCCTGCGAATACAAG